>PVHX01004164.1:0-83513 GCA_004024805.1 Geosciurus inauris
TCAACAAATGGGATGGATTCAAACTAAAAAGCTTCTTCTCAGCAAAAGAAATAATCAATGAAGTGAACAGAGAGCTGACATTCTGGGAACAAATCTTTGCCACACACACATCCGATAGAGCACTGATCTCCAGGATATATAAAGAACTCAAGAAACTTAACACCAAAAAAACTAACAACCCAATCAATAAATGGCACAAAAATCTGAACACAAACTTCACAGAAGAAGATATACAATCCATCAACAGACATATGAAAAACTGTTCAACATCTTTAGCAATCAGAGAAATGCAAATCAAAACCACCCTAAGATTTAATCTCACGCCAGTCAGAATGGTAATTATCAAGAATACAAACAACAATAAGTGTCGGCGAGGTTGTGGGGGAAAAGGCACGCTCATACATTGCTGGTGGAACTGCAAATTGGTACAACCAATCTGGAAAGCAGTATGGAGATTCCTTAGAAAACTTGGAATGGAACCACCATTTGAGCCTGCTATTCCACTCCTAGGTCTATACCCAGAAGACTTAAAAACAGCGTACTACAGTGCTGCAGCCACCTCCATGTTTATAGCAGCTCAATTCACAATAGCTAAACTGTGGAACCAACCAAGATGCCCTTCAATAGATGACTGGATAAAGAAACTGTGGTATATATACACAATGGAATATTACTCAGCAATAAGAGAGAATAAAAGTATGGCATTTTCAGGTAAATGGATCAGGAGGCATCACAGTACCTGACCTCAGATTATAGTACAAAGCTATATTAACAAAAACGGCATAATATCATGCTAAGTGAAGTAAGCCAATCTCAGAAAACTGAATGTACTCATTGATAAGTGGATGCTGATACATAATGTGGGGAAGGACATGGGAAGAATGGAGGAACTCTGTTCAGAGGGGTTTAAGTGGGGAGGGGGCATGGGGACAGCAAAGGTGGTGGAATATGATGGTCATCATAGCCCTAACTTTATGTATGA
The DNA here is from genome assembly GCA_004024805.1 of Geosciurus inauris. NCBI lineage: Eukaryota > Metazoa > Chordata > Mammalia > Rodentia > Sciuridae > Geosciurus > Geosciurus inauris. The sequence continues at coordinate 983 of PVHX01004164.1, forward strand.
CTGCATATATGTTGTGATTCTATACAATTTACAACTAGAGAATTGATATGTTATCCTCTATCTATGTACAATGAATCAAATTGCACTGTTCACATGTAAGCCTAAAAAAAAAACCTCTGGAACTGTGAGCCAAAATAAACCCTCCCTCCTTATAAATTGATTATCTCAGGTATTTTCTATAGTAATGGAAATGTAACACTTAGTACATTTGGACATGTGGCAAAATCAGACATTATTAGGCTACCATAGAGATGCTTCTTTAAGGGATGCTTGCTGCTGCCTTTTCCCACTGTGTAGTAGACAACTAGCCTTCATCCAGTTGAGGTATCCACACTTTCACCTTTAGAAGTTCTTTATTTTGAGAATTTAAAAACACCAGAAGTAAACAGACAGAAAGAGAGAGAGAGAGTTTATTTTAGATAAAAACATGCAAATAAAACAATATCAATTTGTAATCCCTCCTTACTGAGGAATGGCAGTCACCCTTAGTCTGCGAAGCCTATTTTCTCCTGAGTGCCCCACAATTTAGTTTGGGATGGTCGCTTCTTGTTTCAAGGTCCTTACTATTATTTTTTCCTTACTGTTATTTATACTACTATATGCATGTAGTCTACTCTGATCCTAAAGGATTTAGAAGGACTTACAAAATAACTAAAGATAAGTGAGGGAATTGAGGTAGAGTCAGTAAGGTAGGAGGAATTTTAAACCAGGAGCAAGGTTTAACCTCACTCTCAATAGCAGCAAAGATAGAGTCCAGTCAGTGATGTGGTTTCCAGTATTAAAGTCCTCAGGGACACAGTTGTCCTGCAACTGATAGAAATGTTTCTTTTTGTCTCTTTTTTTTTTCCTTTTGTCTTCATAAAGAACATACCATATATGGCATTGATGCACTTAATGTTTAAAGAGCTGAAAAAACTGCCCAGTATTTCACAAAAATAGCAATATTTTTACTATATAAAAATGAATTCAACACTGATGTTCCTCAATCTTGGCAGTGGATGGAATAAAATTTGGTTTTGTAGGAAGAACTCTATGGTATGTAGTTGCTATAAGTGTTTATGTTTGTGGGAAGAAAGGTGATTATTTAGAGATGGGTTTGAAGAAGAAGGATCTTCAAGGTAAGGAGTAACAAAATTTCTCTGGAGAAATTACAAAAACAGTAACCTCATTTCATATGTATATTCAAATTTAATTTTTAGTGTCAGTTGTTAATATCAACTGATTTTATTTTAAATTTTTATATTTTGCTTTTTTAACGTTTTAGTAACAATCATCTATGCATTCATTGTTATAAACTTTATTCTCTCTTAAACACACAAATTTATATAAATTAGATCAAATAATGCTTGTTTTTATCATGGAGGATTTTTAATGTTTTATTCTTATTTTTTAATATTTTTTCTTTTTCAATCAGCATCTCACTTCTCCTATCATTCTTGGCTTATCACTTAAAACATTTAAGTCCCAGTGTTAATAATTCTATATTTTTCTTTATAGTCATACAATCTTTAATAGATACATATATAGATAGACATGAACTATATACATACATACATAATCTCTTGTACATACACACACTTAAAGATAAATTGCATACTTACCCAGATATACATATATGTGATATTTGATCATTGTTTATTTTACCAAAAATCTTACTGCATACACTTAATTGCTTTCCTTACTTAGAATTAATCTAAGGAAATATCTTTAAAACTCTAAGTCATCATATAGTTCGAAGTAGGTCTCTGAAATAATTATATAGTAAAGTTAGGGAACAAATTTACCACAGTCTCTTCACTTATTCCTTTATCAATGAGTAGTGATTTGTTTACCATTCTTAGCTACTTCAAAAAAATGCTGCACCAAATATCATTGTATAATGTCCTTATGTACTGGAATAAGTTGGAATATATTATCCACATTGGAATTGCTCAGAAGTATACATAATTTTAACTTTAGTAGATGTTGACAGATTAGATATCTAAAAGGCTTTAAAACTATACATTGCCACTAATGATGTATATTAATACACTTTATTCCTACAAACACACTAGCAATAATAGTATAGGTCTTAGTAAATGTGCCTAATGGTAGTATAGAGATATTGCTCTTTATCCTATTCTTGTACTAGAGTAACTTTTCACATACTTGACAGTTTTATTTGTTATTTTGTGAACTGTCTACTGTGCTTTGTCTATTGGGTTGCCATTTTTTTCAAAATCAGTTTGAAGAATCTTTTGCATGCTGAAAGTCAATCCTTGCATGTCATGAGAATTAAAAGTATTTTTACAGGATATTGGTTTATTTATTGATATTGTCTTACTTTATCTGTAAAAATTTTAAAAATGTTTGCATAAGCAAATAATGTCTATATTTTGCTTTGTAACTTTGTGTTTCAATTGATATTTTGATAGAATTCCTCAAAACCCTGGATTGTACACTTATTTTCCTATGAGACATTATCTTTTACATTTAAGTCTTTAATGCATCTCTAATTTCATTATATGAGTGAAAAGAGGACTGTATTTCAATTATCATTTTTACCTACAACATTTATTAAAAAATAAATTTACTCATTGAATTTAACTTTGTGAAATATTGATTTCTTATATATACTAAAAAAAAAGCTGTCCTACATATGTATTTGCCTCTTTTTCCCTTTACCAACACCATGTTGTTTAGAATATAATGGTAATGTTTCTATAAAGCAAAACAAATATTATCTTCTTTTCATAGATCCTGGATATATATTTCCTATATACAGCTTAAGTTCATGCTACACAATTTCTCATAAAACACTACTCTCATCTTAATTTAAATTAATTTCATTTAAATGTATTATTATAAGAGATATCAGTTGATGTTTACTAAAGATTTACTAAATATTCTGTATAAGTTACTGACTATGATCCTCTGGACCATAGGCAATTTGATGAATATTAGATGATGGTAAAATAATTTAAAATGGACTTTTAGAAACAAATAGAAACAAATATCACAAACCATGTTGGCACTTCTCTCCATCTTCATCAGCAATCACAGAATAGAAGAGAGTATGTCCACTTTGTGTTCAACTTGAAGTGTTGTTGTTGTTGTTGTTGTTTCCCTCCTAATTTTTAGTAAGATTATTTTATATTCCTTTATAATATACCCTTAGTTTGCAAACTTCATGTATTTGTGAGAAATTGGAATAGCACATCTCATAACTGGTGGTTCATGTATTTTACTTGATAGAGAATGCTTTCCCATTAAGCTGTAAGGTCCAGTAGGGCAAAGACCTTGTCATTGCTCCCCTATATCTTGGGTATTGTTTATAACATAGAATATGTTGTGTAAGTACTTTGATTTATGAATTAAATGTTTGACATTCAAACTAAAATATTTTGAAAAACACATTCATAAAAATTATAAATTCTTTTTTGCACAGATGTTAGGCTGCCATGATACTTCCTGCGTGACAATATTTAGCTAGTGGTTTTCAAATATTTTTTGGTGGTGACTCATTAAGGAATGCATTTCAGATATAACTAGACACACACATATACGTTTGTTCCATGAAGTAATATTTACCTATACTATATGCATTGAATTCTGCTGTTATTCTATTTTACATAATTATACTTCATTTTTATCTAATTCAAGAACAGTTAATCTAACATCACAACTTACTGATAGGATAAAATATTTTGAAAAGCACTGCCTTGAACATTATCTTTTTGCATCTAAGAAAAGTAATATAAATAATATAGTAATAATAGCAATACTAGCACTCAGAGAAGGCATACTCAATGCAAATCACTATTTTATGTGATTTATATGCATTGACTTACAAAGTCTCTAACAAAGTGTGGCATTGCTTCATGTATGGTGGGGCACAGAGAAACAAACTTGCTCAAAGACACAATCAGCTGCAGAGATAGGATTGAGCCCAGGAAGCATTATTCTAGAGTGAATGTATCTGAGCACAGGAGGTAATTGAGATTGATACCACTGTGGCTATAGCACAATCTTGTACAGTACAAGATCCTGCTTATAGCACAATCTCATTCTACTGCTACATTAGTAACAATAACTTGGGAGGCTGCGGTATGAGTTTATGAGAGAGGGAAGTGAATATAATCCAAAGAAATAAAAGTGCTGTGGCAACCAATTCTTTACTAATTCTCTCTTTTAGCTATGCTTTCTGATATCAAGTACCCACACAGAGTATGCTAAGTTAAAAGTTACCCACGCTTTACTGATTATGTCTGTTCTTCCTAGGCATGATTTTGGGCTTGTGTGATGCACTATAGTGCCTTGAATAGATAAGTGATGTTTAACTGGAACAAGTTGTAGCTCCAGTTAGATCACATTAGACATCAGGAGCTCTGTCTTATGTCATATTTCTGGTATCATGACAGGTTCATTTTTATAATTTTTTTAAAATAAGGATTGTCCACATGGAGATAGTATTGACAAAGGTGAACTATATAATCATTTTCAAAACATACAACCAGAACTAGTAATCAACAAAATTGATGTTCTGCTGTCTTAGGATCATTTTTTGTGCATAGTAACTTTCAATTAACACTCAGTTTTTACAATTCAGAATACCATTGAAGAGTTCAAAGGCATACAATTATTTTGCATATGTGTAGCCAAAACCCCTAAGGCATTATATTATTTCAGCTTTCCCATTTCTTATTTTATGTCAAAAAGCACTAGTCAATGGCGAAGAGGACAGGTTTTAGTCAAGGGTCATGCCAATGTAATGTAATTAGTGTTAGTTTTGGCAAGCAATTTGACATCACTAAATTATACAATATGTAAAGTGAGGTAAAAATAGTATTTTCTCTCAGATTTTATCAGGACTAACTGACTCTCACAGTGTTTAACATACAGTAAATACTAAATTCAGCATTAACCTATTATAAATTTTCAAAATCTAAATCCAAAAGATGAATAGTGAGGGTAGATACAATAAAAATGTTACATATATGTATGAAAAGTCACAAACCTGTTATTTTGTATAATTAATATGTGCTAATAATTATAATACAAAAACAAGCTTAAAAGGTGAATTAATCAACAGTATATAATACTATGGTAGTTAAAAATAAACTGCTGGTGGGATTTTCAAACTGCTGATAAAAATTATTTAGATTTCCAGATAGTTTAGAAATGTTAACACTGAAAACATGCAAAACATTGATATTTATTATTTGTTTTTCTACCCTTGTAAAAGAGCATGTATATATTTTATTAGTATTACAAATAAATCTATTTAACATACCTTTTTCAGGATAGGCTTTGTAAGCTGGTACAGTGGTACACACCTATAATCTAAGCTACTCAAGAGGCTGAGGAAGCAGGATCTTGACTTCAAAGCCAGGCTCAGCAACTTAGCGAGGCACTAAGCAACTCAGTGAGACCCTGACTCTAAATAAACCACAAAAATGGGCTGGGTATGTGGCTCAGTGGTGGAGTGCTCCTGAATTCAATCCCCAGTACACCCCCAGAAAAAGTACAGGCTTTGTAAGTTTGCATGTGTGTGTACATGCTTGTGTTTTATTTATTTCTTAATGTTTGGTTTTTTAAATTCAAAAAATTGTATGTATTAAGTACAACTTAATGTTTTGAAATATATATATATATATATACATTGTTGCAGAGTGAAATCAAGCTAATTGACATATGCATTTCCCTTACATAGTTATCATTTGCATGGTGAGAACCCTTAAAATCTACTTTTTTTGCATTACTCAAGAATGAAAACACTATTAACTGTAGTATATAGTTTTATTGCTACTCAGAGTGTTTGAAATGGGGCCAAGTAAGACACCATTTGACATGACAGTGATAGTTCATTCCACAAGATGGTGCTCGAAAATTTCTTCATTTTGGTAATGAATAACTTGTAATTTTATGTACTTAGAGGACAAATTAGAATGCAATTTATGGAATACATTTTATCTAGCTTTTGCTGTAGGGCATGTTACTTGAGAAACAGCTACAATCCTCTTCATATCTCTAGAGCCAATATAAGAGACAGTAGCCTGAGTTTCCCCTGTGCTTAACCCTGTGTCTTGCACCTTACCTATGCTCAGTATGTTTTTATTCACCTAGTGCTTATGGAGGATGTACAATGTGCTTAGCATGGTGCTTGAAAATTTAAGGCTCAGGAATAAAAGTTAAAGTGTATGGTTATGGAAGAAAATGCAGGCTATGCATCAAGAACTAAGAAGAGGTCATGGAAGGTACACTCTTCTTGTTACTGCAAAAGAGCACAGCTATTCTTTCAAGTGTTTTTTTTTTTTTTCTTTCCAAGTAGAACTCTGAACTTACAGCAAAGTTGGGAACGATTTTAAACTCATATGAATTTGTGCCAGCCACTAAATGAGTTTTGATGTCCAAACAAAAAATGCCAGTCACTCCATCCTTTCTACTGAACTTCATGTAGTTGGAGGTTTTAAAGAATTAAGGTATGGATTTTGAAACAATGGATTTTTATCCTAAACTATTTTTGGCCTTCGAGATTCAAAACTGCCACATAGTTAAGAAAGAGGCCATTACTGAAGCATGAAGTTTCTCTTGCAAGTTCACAAGTGCTTTCTTGCTTCCTTTTCTTCTCAATATAGGTCCCCTGAGCTACATTGTGAAGTGTAATCTCCTCTCTTAGAACTGTATAAATACAGTAAGCCCCAGTAAAAACAGACGGTTGGTGCGATCATTTTTAACAGCCCTGGAGATGTCCATTTGCTATTCAGTAATGTGGCATCTGCATCACCCTTTAGCCGTAGAGTGTACTTTAAACATAAGCAATTTTTAAGCAACAAGGTGTCAAACTATTCATCCATGTGAAGCAAATAAGTCCTGCTGCACCCCTGAGCACCATCACTGAAAACCTTTAGGGTGCTCTTAGCCACCCATCCTCCCTAGGCACACAGTAGGTTCTGTTAATACAATTCATTATTGTGCCTCCAAGTAAAAATTTTTTCACCAAGTAAAATACTCATTCAATTAACACTGGTGCTATGAAGTCACTGCTGCACTGGCATTTCTCACCAATGAAATGTGGGGCATTTGTTTGACTAGGGACACTGCTTCAATGTCCTTCTCCTATAGAACTGTATATTGGTGAGTCTAATGTAGGCATATTCTATAAACTTTACAGAATAAGAGAAGTTGAACTAAGTTAATTCTGATACCCTTAGAGTAGGCCCTGATTCTTTTTTTTTTTTTTTTGAATCTCTAACTAAGACACAATGTATTACTGTTATAAGTTCTATATCCTCACTTTTTGGTAAAATTCTCGTTCATCCTTCGACTGTATCATCAAGCAAATTATAAGAGATTAACTAGGGGATAATTACATCTGCTAGATACTATGCTGAAAGAATCAGCATTGGAGGTGTAGCTCAGTGGTATGAAACATGACTAACATGCACAAGGTCCTGGATTTGATGCTAGTACAAAAAAAAGCATACAAAATAATTATCACTGAAAAGCTTTGTAAGATAGTAAACCATTAAGTAACATTACAAAAATAAGATAGAAAATTGCTAAGCCTGGAAGAGATTATGGCTTCCCTGTTAAATGTTCTTATATTGTTCACATTGGTTTATAGGCACATCCAATCATAAGCAGAAGCATATTCATCTATCCATTCATTTATGTACTATTTATTGAATGCCTCCTATGGGCCAGGCATTGTGCTAGACCCCAAAGGATATGGGAATGAACAGAACAAAGATGCTTGACATTAAGAAACTTGTAATGATGGGAAAGAAAAGCTAAACAAACACATAAAGCATGTGGTACATGGGGTGGTGATCAGTTCTGTGGAAGAAAATTTAGTGAAGACAAGGTATAGAGGGTAGGTGAGAGGACAGGTCCTAATTCTGACTAGAATGAATAGGGATATTAGCATTGCTGTCAGAGTAATATTTGGGCAGGTCTCTGAGAAGAAGATAAAGGATCAAGTTCTGTGGATCTAGGATTGTTATGGCAAGATTACAATAAATCACTGGATCAGTCTTGAAGCAGAAGATGGAACCCTTTATTCACCATCTGGCAGTATTCTCTAGCTGGCAGGATAAGAGCAAACTCCAAGTCTGTACTCCTCAACACCCTCCAAGGGTTTGAGCACACCTTTTATAGTTTAAAACCACAAGTAAAACATGTTAATCATAAGTGGCTGTTGCTATGATTCAAAACCACAAACAAAAATCAGAGAACTAAAATCATAAGCAGAAAGGGGAAGTGGGTCAAAACAACCCTAGTTGAGTACAATTTACAGAATGGCTACTAATGTCTAAATAAACATTTACATTTATACAGTTAGGGTGCTTTGCACAAGTACAGTGTAGAAAAATGGAAGGAACAATATTGCCATTTTGCATTGCCAATGTGCTATGCTAAGCAATTGTTGTTAGGTTACAGAGGCAGGGTTTTCCCATGAGAGAAGTATTTCTTACATGACATGGAGTCTCAGGGTAAAATGGAGTGTATCTGGTCATTGCTCATATAGTCTAGCCCATAACAGGGTGAGGACAGAGAGAAAGGGGACAGGAACTTCCCTGTGTATTCAAGGAGAACTAAAAAGTCCAGTGTGACTGAATGTCAGAGAGGGAGAGAAGAGTGGAGGAAGTTGAGAAGAGAGGCAGATGAGATGCATTTCAAGCCTAGGAGGCCACTGAAGGAACTTTGATCTTTACTCTGAATTAAGAGGCTTTCAGCAGGTTTGGAAGAGAACAGTGTCATAATGTCATGACTTGATTCATGCTTTAGAACCATTGCTAATTGGTCTGCTGAGAATTGATAGTGTGTTTGAGTGTATGTGGGGTTCGGGGAACACAGTTGCAAGAACAGAAGAAAAAAGAACATTCCAGAGTTTAATACAATAACTATAAGTAAAAGACTATGGTATTTTAGAAGAGTAGGAGGAAGTGGCCCTATTTGGGATAAATTTCATAGAGTCCACATTGATATTTGTGAGTATGTTGGATAATGTATGAAACAAAGGCAGAAGTGGGATGTGATTCCAAGTTTCTAGCCTGAGCCATGGGAAGGATAGATTTCATGTGCCAAAAAGATTGAAGAAGAAAAGATTTTGTGAAGATGAGAAGATCAGATTTAGGTACATTATGTTAAAATGCCTAATAGTGTCCCAAGGTGCAGATAAAGCAATTGGGTGTGTAAGTGGAGCAGTTAGGGAATAGGTCCAGGCTGGAGAGTAAGCATAAATCACTACTGAATTTACCTACCAGGAGGTCACTTGTAAATTTGACTATCAAAGATTTTGTATTTGTTTCCAGTGGCTGTCATAACAAATTACCACAAACTGGGTAGTTGAAAACAACAGAAATATAGTCTTTACTGTTCTGGAGAACAGAAGCTCAATACTGGTTTCCCTAGATTGAAGCAAAAATGTTGGTGGAACACGTTCCCTCCAGAGTAACCAAACTGCCTCTTCTAGCTTCTGGTAGCTGCTAGCATTCACTTGCTGGTGGCCACAGGACTCCAATCCGTATTCCTACTTTAATATCACTTCTCCTTTTCTGTATCTGTCAAATCTCCTTCTTCTGTTTCTCTCTTATATGGAAATGTGATGGATCTGGGGCCCCATAGACAATGCAGGTTAATCTACCCATGTCAAATCCTCTATCTATCTATCTATCCATCCAATCATCCATCCATCCATCCATCCATCCATCCATCCATTCATCCGTCCGTCCGTCTGTCTAGTTAGTTTTAATACTGAGATTGAAGAGCAGGGGTGCTTAACCACTGAGCTACATCTCCAGCCCTTTTTATTTTTTTATTTTTTGAGACAGGGTCTCGCTAAGTTGCTTAGGGCCTCACTAAGTTTGTGAGACTGCCTTTGAATTTGGGATCCTCCTACCTCAGCTTCCTGAGGTGCTAGGATTACAGTTGTGCACCATCACACCTGGCCTCAAGATCTTAAGTAATCACATCTACAAGTCCCCTTCCCTTTTCAGTATAAGGTAACATTTATGTGTTCCACATGGTATCTTTGAGTGACTACCTTTCAGCCTACTTCACAGGCAAGTCCTGATTGGAGTGGTTCCAGAAAAGCCACTTCAGAACATTTCTATAAGGGAAGCAAAAAAAGGGGCAATGACTCTTCTTCGTTTATACACAAACATCCTCCAACAAACACACAGAATTGCAGTTTTATATACTTCACTCTCTGGTTATGAATGTGCTTCCATCTCTCTATATGTTTAATCAAATCCTAATTATATGCTAATATTATTTGTTGTGCTTTGAAAAAATATTTGAATGCATCTGATAGGCAAGTGATAGCCTCATGAGTCTAAATAAGATTTGACAATCTTCTTCTTTGTTTACTTTTGCCTATGAAGTAAGTCTTGTGACTTCACCAAAATCAGTGAATACATTTGAAAGCCTTGTGTACACTGTCCCATATGCCCTACAAGTCAGATGTCTTATCATATCTGAATATGACTTCTCTATGTTGTATTCCAAAATTTTTAACTATTTTAGTATTACAGTCTTAAAATAGATATATTGTACTTGCCAATTAAAAATTAAATTCTCATGTGATTGTCTCTTTATTTCCAAATAATTCAAGTTCTAGTCATATCTATGACCTATAGTGTAAAAGAAATCTGAGAGGGAAAAAAGCTGATATAAGAATATCTTTTTCTTTTCTTTTTTTTGTTTTTGTAATTTATGACAAGATCTTTAACTTGTTCTGAATGCCTGTTTTATTATTCATGAACTGTCTGATATAATAGCCATCCAGAATAGTGCCTCATACAGATTTAGGTACTCAGTAAATATTGATGAATGAATGAGTGAGTGAACAATAAAATTACTAATAAGATTTTTTGTTCTGTGTTTATTATTCTGTTACTACTAAGGCACTTTAAAACATAATAATTTTAACTGGGATGTATATATTTGGGGATATATGCTTTGTTGCAGAAGACCATGTAGGTAAAGAGTAGTTACCCACACGGTTGAGATGATGTGTCAATTTGGAAGAGGGTATTTCTTTTGAGGACAGCATATGATCAAAGATGTTGCCTGATAGCATTTGGCTGCACAAGGTTATACTCAAAAACAGTTCAATATACTGGTGAAGAAAGAAAATGAGACAGACCTGCTCATTGTAGGTATTCCTGATTTGTGCTTTAGTAGATTTGTGACCTTGGGCTAGTTGTTTTATGTGTATGATACTGAGTTTTTTCATCTGAAAAACTGGGATATCTGCCTAGCATGATTTCTTTAAAAAATCAATTGGGATAATACATACAAAGGGCCTTCTATTGTGCCAGATACATAGTATTAGCTAATATGTTTAACTCATCATCATTATGATCATTGGTAAGTATCTTTTAATCAAATGTCATAGAACAACTACTCTTTCTAACATTTTATAACATGAGAACTATTCTCCACATGACTAAATTTCTGTACATAATTTATTTGTAAGCCCCTTAAATTTACATAATATCAGTATAAATAACAAGTTAAATATATATTATCAGATTCTATGTTTTTTGTCAAAAACTATCCCATACCTAGATAACTCAATAAGTTTCAACTTAAGTCCTAAATTTTTCTCTGAAATCTAGCGATTGTGTTCTTGGTTTTACCATATAGATACTTCAAACGTGCCATGCTTAATAATGAGTTTGTGGTATTCCTATCTCATCCACACCCAGATCTAGTCCTCTGTAGTCTTCTCCTTTTGGCAAATACCAGCAGCAGCCATACAGTTAGCTGAATCTAGCAGTTGTGCTAAAGTGTCTTTCTCCTTCAGCCTGTCTTAATTCAGGCTGTCATAACAAAGTACCTCCACTGGGTGGTTTATAAATGACAGGTATTTATTTGTCACAGTTTGGGAGGTTGCAAGTCTGAATCAGGATGCCAGTGTGGTAGGATTCTGGTGAGTGCCCTCTCTCAGGTTTAGACTTCAAGCTCCTCACTGTATCCTCACATGACAGAAAGAGGGCAAGAGAGCCCTGTGGGATCCATTATACAAAGGCACTAATCCAATCTGTGAGGGCTCCACCTTTTGACCTCATCACCCCAAAAGGCCCCACCTCCTAATGCCATCACATGGAGGGATAGGATCTCAACACATGCATTTTGGAGGAACACAAATATTCAGAAAATAACACACTTCATGTCCAACCTCTCACAGATATTCTCTTTACATAAACCACCCTCAAAATTTGCTCCAATCCTTTCTCAAATCTCAATTTAATGACCAATTCTTAAGGAAGCCTCTCCTTGCCCTTCTCTCTCCCCCTATCCCCCACACACCAGTTCAGTTCTTTCTGGCATATAATCTTCTTAATTTCATGTATATTTTGCTTTATATCAATAACAGTAGTAATTTTAAACTATTTTTTTAAATTGATTATGTTTATCTAGGCTGCTTTTGAAGAAACATGGTACTTGTTTTAGCTCATCATTTTGTCTTCAGAATTTAGTGTTTCTTAAAATGTTGGTTGGAACCCATTAATGAATAATGGTATCAAATGAACGGGTGATATGAACTATTCTTTCCTAAGGTAAAAAGGTAGAATAAAAGAATTTATCAGCACAGATAAAATTAAGTCACATTATATCCTAAAGCACTTTTTACTTCTAAGTGTATTTATACATTATATATCTGTGTATGGATCTTGATATAAAAATATATTTTCTATTATAGGCAAAATGTATTTCCTATTGTAGGCATCAGCCAAAAATTATGAAACCATGGCCTTAGGGACATGACTAATAGCTAATAGGCATTAAGTAAATACGTGTTCAATCAATGCCTCTATTTTCCTCTTATTACTATTTGGTTTGGTTCTTTGAGGCTTGCAGACTTGTTAGCAGAGTTCACAAATATGGTGACACATTTCTCTAAGCATTTTTGAAAAAACATTGATAATTCACAATGCTCCTACAAGGTTTCTACCTTAATTTAATATTGGTCCAGTCAATCAATATAAATATGTTTACTGAGTAACCCAATACTTTAACTTTATTATTAATAATTTTTATGTCATATTAAAGTTTTATTCAGTTCTCACCAATGCCTTATTCAGTATTAATGTATTCTTTATTAGTGGTCAGATAGACAGTTGTGAAAAACAACACTGTCAATGTTACATACTCATTTCCTCCACAAACATTAATTCATTCGGTGTTTATTTTATGCCAGGATCAGGGTACAGTAAAATGAATTTCAAATTCATTTTAAAAAATAATGAATGTAAAAAGTAATGAGTTAATGCCAGAATTACCTGTTAAGTACTTGCTATGTCCCAGGAACTATATTAGGTATGAATAATACATAGTGATGAAAACTATAGATATTCTATGTGTCTCTGACCCTGAGAAATGGATTCAAGTGCAAGTAATTTTTTTGAAGGGTGATTCTAGGAAACTCTAAAAGCAAATGGAAAATTAGGCAGAAGAAAGAAAGGGAGCCAATAATGAATTTGTTTTTAAGTAAGTTGCCACTATCAGTAACTGGAGTTAATCCTGCTGGGAACTCTGGAAATCAGATTGGAATTCACTTATTATCTCACTTGGTAACTGTCAATTGTGGTCTATTCCCAGGGACTTTAATTTTCAGGTACCTCTGATCTGGCCTGCTTGCAGGTGGTTAAGGTACTGAAGCAAAGAAATGAAGATATGAATATATTAGCAAGATCAGGCCTGAGGGGGGTTACAGGTAGGGCATCAGACTCAGGAGACTTAACAGTGTAATGGCTATCTTTGGTTTCACTTTATCAATTCAAATGAATGAGGATTTAAGTATCTTTTACTATTTAAAACTGAAAATAAATTGTCTCAGTTGAGTAGGAATCTCCTTTTAGTTATCTTTCTCCAACATGAGAATTAAGTATCCATTTCTTAAGCTTTCTCCTCTTACAATCTATATTTTTAAATCATTGAGTTTCTTTCAAGTTATTTAATTATTTTAATTATTCTGTATTATACCTTCTTCTAAGAGTCCCAGATATTTAAGGCATCAAAATACAAGGGTGTTTTATATATGCACTTAATATTAAAAGACACGTACTCAAGGATCAAGATATAATAAAATTAGTAATATTTATTATTTCTTTAAGGACATGCTAAGTGAAGCTGGCATTTTTTTTTCTTTTCAACTAGGAGTGCTCTGAAGTGAAGAGTGCAGTGTTCACTTGTAGAGGTGACAGAAAGCCTTGACATGTGCTAAGATGTAGCACTTGGGTCCATCATTGCTTTTGCTCCACTAGTACAAATGTCAACATCATGAAAAAACAAACATATATTACTGTTGCTATTATTATGAAAATAATTTTAATCATGAAGAATTATGGAAAAGGGCTAGGTATAGTAGCACATGAGTGTAATCCCAGTTATTTGAAAGGCTGAGGGAAGAACAATTCCAAATTCGAGGTGAGCTTTAGCAACTTAACTCAAAATAAAATTTTTTAAAAAGGGCTGGGTTCCATTCCTCTGTCTATTCCCAAGACTTAAAAACAGCCTACTACAGTGATGCAGCCACATCAATGTTTATTGCAGCACAATTCACAATAGCTAAATGGTGGAACCAACCTAGATGCCCTTCTACTGACGAATGGATAAAGAAACTGTGGTATATATACACAATGGAATATTACTCAGCAATAAAAGAGAATAAAATTATGGCATTTGCAGATAAATGGATGGAGTTAGTACCATGCTAAGCCAAGTAAACCAATCCCAAAAAACCAAAGGCTGAATGTTTTCTCTGATAAGTGGATGCTAATCCACAAAGGGGGGTGGGGCATGGGAAGAGTAGAGGAACTTTTGATTATCCAAAGAGGAGGGAGGGAGGAGAGGGAAAGGGAGGAGAGAAGATGTGGAGAGAGGAAAGATGATGGAGTGAAATGGACATCATTACCTTAGGTACATATATGATTGCACAAATGTTGTGACCCTACTTTATGTACAACCAGAAATGTGAAACTGTGTCCCATTTGTGTACAATGAATTGAAGAGCATTTTGCTGTCATGTATAACTGTTTAGAACAAATTTTAAAAACACAGAAAAAAAAAAGAGCTGGCTTCAATAGACTACCACACATACACACAGAAAAAGGAATTGTTAAAAGGTCTTAGAATCACACTTTGATAATTATTAGCCTATAATACAAAAGTTTCTTAAACACATTTATAACTTATTTCTTAAGAGGCAAATATATTGTCTTTTAATGAAGATATTAAATGCTTAATCCTAAACTGTCCTTACTTCCCTAACCACCTGTTTTTAATGTATTATTATTTTATCTAAACTATGTTTTAAAGTCTTCATAGTTTTTTTATTTGTTCTTTTTACATATACATAACAGTAGAGTGTATTTTGACATATACATATATGGAGTTTAACTTCTCATTCTTGTGGTTGTACCTGATGTACATATATGTGTATTCATATATGAACATAGAAACTTCATGTCCAATTCACTATACTGTCTTTCCTATTTCCATCCCCCGCTCCCTTTCCTTCATTCCCATTTCTCTAATCCAATGAACTTCTCTTCTTCCCTCCCCCGCCCCCTACTCTTACTATGTGTTAACAACTGCATATCAGAGAGAACATATGGCCTTTGGTTTTGGGGGATTGGCTTATTTCACTTACAATGATAGTGTCCCATTCCATCCATTTACCACGAATGCCTTAATTTCATTTTTATTTATGGCTGAGTAATATTCCATTGCATATATATACCACATTTTCTTTACCCATTCATCTGTTGAAGGACACCTATGTTGGTTCCATAGCTTAGCTATTGTGAACTGAGGTGCTATAAACATTTATGTGGCTATGTCACTGTAGTATGCTAATTTTAAGTCCTTTTAGTATATACCAATGAGTGGAATAACTGGGTCAAATGGTGGTTCCATTCCAAGTTTTCTGAGGAATCCCCATACTGTAAGGTCTTTATCATTTTAACTTGCAAATATTTGAGGAGTAACGTGCTCAAACATTATGAGACTTTCTAAATTAATGAATTTAGTTATTCTGTCATTTTTTTATACTCTTAGGTTTAAACTGGGAATTTTTAAAAGTTAATGTGGAAGCAACACATAAAAGTACAAATAATTAAAGAGACTAAAAGCATTATGATGTTCTGTTCATATTAAATGACTGTTAGCATCATTGCTGTGCTTGAGAAAACAAAATTTGAATGATGACAACATAGAGAGCTAAAGAGTGTGGTGGTCATCATTTTATTGGGTTTATTTTAGCACAGCAACTGTTTAATTTGGAGATTTCATTTTGTGGAATCAAAGTATCACACAACCTGTTCTATTCTTAGTTATATAATCCAAATATTATTAGGTCAGTATTTTTGCTCAGCAATTATTTGAAATATTTACTATGCATTATCAAGGTATTTATCATTGAATTCCAATAATAATAGCCTGCTTGTTTTGTTTTGTTGTTCTTGTTTTGAAATGTTTTCCACTAAAAGGCTAGTTCATTTGGATCCAAATTTGTAACCAAAAAAGTGTTGTAAAATAAAAATAAAACTTATTAATATTTCTTAAGTCACCTGCATAAGATCCTTTGTTGGAAGTTATATATACAAAATTGATGCCAAATAACCTATAATCAAATAAAGAAGGCTACTGTTCACTGTATGAGGTGGAACATAAAACATACTGATTCAATCTCAAGGAAAATTACTTGCAAATGAGAAAAAATATTTTCTCTGGAGTATTAAATTTTTCTTATGTTTTTAGTCTTCAACTATGTTTTAGCTGTCATATTTCTTCAATTCTCACATCTTCTAAAAATTAAGCACTTTATGCATGCTGTTCAAAGTATTATACTAAGTATGGTGTAGGTTTCCAAACATTTGCTAAAATGGGGTTTAAAGAAATGAAACAAATGCAAGGTTATCCTCACTGTAGGAAATACAATAAGGAGTCAAGTGAGTAGAGCATGAATTTCTTATCATATGCTTGGAATAAGCTGCAACTCAGATACCCATTGGCCTCATGGATATAGCACTCAGGAGTCCTCCAGAGGGCCTCTGTTCCAATTCTTCCCTATTACTATCTAGTAGAGTACCTCATACTGAGCAATGGAAAGACAGTGTCCATGTTGTCCACTTATACACACATGCGTGAAGCTTGAAAATTTGGAATTACAAATAAACTTTTATCTTCAAGGAATTTGTCTAGCCCAAGCACTGCAAATAATAATAACAATAATAAATAAAAAGTAATTTGACTATCTGTATACATTCTTAGTCTATAAACTTGTGATTGTAAGTATAAAAACATAATTTTCATTGTCAGTTTAATAAGCCATTTTATTGATCTTAGATGTATTTCCTAGTAAAATCCACAATATCTCCAACTACTTTGTATTTTAAAGAGAAACTAATTATAATAATTACTAATGTAGGGAGATAATGCTATATGAATATTTTCATGTTTCTGCAAAATCTGTGCTTTCTGAGCCTAAAGCAAACAAAACCTGGTAAAATAATGATTGATTAGCCATTGAGTGTGGGAAGCTAAAAATTGTCCATCATTGAAGAGAGACTTATGAAGTTATCTTTCTCAGAGCCATTCATTTACAGTGTGGTAAAGGGAGAGAATTTTCCTGAGAGCTGTATTTACATTCTAGGTCAAGGGCCTCTATTGTGGCTGTAAAATGGGCCATTATGGCAGCTACCCTTCATGAACTCCTCTGTAATCCTCTGGTTCCACACCACTGCACGTACAAAGTGACATCAGGCTCTCATCACAATATCTTGTGGCAATCAGGGTACAGTAGCCTGTGTTAAGATGCTATGTGACTAATAAATGGTCTATTCTCTGATCCAAGGACTCATGTTTCCTATCAGTGCATCTGTCTATCTGTACACACACACACACACACACACACACACACACACACGTATATATATCCATTCACCTACCCACTTACCTATCCATCTATCCATCCATATAACCTTATCAACTATGACTTATAATACCAGTTTATATTCTTTATAAATCTTATGACTTTATTATCAATCAAAACTTAAGCCATATCAACTGAAATTGCACTATACTTTCATAAAACAAATATTGTCTTTTATATTTGACCAATTTAATTTGAAGGTTTTAAAAATCATACTTCTCTAAATTAAGTACATTAATCAATCAAATTGTGTTCTTTTTCCCTCAGTGTTTATATTCAACCACCTCAGCCAGGTGTGGTGGCAGCTGAGGAGGCTGAGGCAGGAGGATCACAAGTTCAAGGCCAGCCTCAGCAACTTAGTGAGGCCCTAAACAACTTAATGAAACCTTATCTCAAAATTTTTAATAAAAGGGCTGGGGATACTGGAGCTTAGTAGAAAAGCAGCCCCTGGGTTCAATCCCTAATATCCTTTCCCCACCACCCCTGAAACATTCAACAACCTCAAAATGTTACCTAAATATTGCAAAATATTATATATATTTTAAATGTGTACTCTAAAATTTTAAAAAATAGTATCAGTATGTATATTGAACAACTTAAAAGGAGGACATTCATTTAATTTCAATTTATAAAATCTAAAATTTAGTTTTTAGATTAGTACTGTCTGAGTTAGGACAGTACTTTGAAAAGAATATTTTAAATATGTCAATAAGAGAGAATTCTATTATCTGTTTTATATTAACTAGGGCTAATGTATGTGGGAATTTGTAGAAAAAGAGCAAAGTGTAGAGAGACTTAAAACACTACTCAAAGAGACAGGATAGCACCACATATCTCTGATCTTACTATAGGTACTGTTTTTTTGTTTTTTCCTTAGGAAAAGCATAGCTTCTCTTTGGGAAAATTGAGACTGGTCACACTTCAGAGGCTTTGATAAACACTTTGATGTTCAATAAGAAAGAAAAAAGGATGTTGCTTTTGCAAAGAGAATCAAAACAATACAAGTTTCAGCAAAAGAATGTTGTCTTGAGCACTTTTCCACACATTACCAGGAATGTAAAGAAGTCCTTTTTATTAAACTGGTGTAAATATTTGCTGCTTGAAAACAGAGTACATACATATGGGGAAAAAAAAGAAGTAAACGAAAGCAAAACAGCATGCTAATTTCCTTGTACATAGTAGGTAGCCGAAAATGTTTTAAGTTGAATAAGAGTAAAATAAAAAATAAATAAACTATATAGAGGATACCATTTCCAGGCAAATCTTTGTCTTTATAGAAGAAATGTGCAGCATAGTGAACAGATAGTGTACTACTTGATGTGTCTGTAAACGAGAATTTGCAAAGGGAGATACTTTTTTTCTCTTTCACTGATGGATTTTTTTATTAGAGCTTTATATTTATGCATAGTAGTTGGGAAAAGGATATATTTTCTTAAATTTAAATAATGACATCCAAGTTGAGACTTCACAGTTCAGCTGGGCATCTCTTTAAATGTAATTTTTGATAATTTTAATAAAATATCCACATTCACAATGTGGTGGATTGTCATAAATGCAAAATATCAGTTTTAAATTTCTCTTAAAACTTTGGTGGAACTGGTAGATTTGGACAGTAGTAGAGTTCTGATGATTCCCCAAAATAAGGCACTTGCCATGTATAAAAAGACAGTCCCTGGGGCAACTCCTAAGTAACTGACAGCTGTAGTAAAGACACTTTTCTTTATTTTTTTCCTTAAAGATTATATTGAATATTGTAGCTTAAAAAATATTTTTGTAGGTATGTAGCTGTTTTATATACAATGCATGCCACGTACAGGTCATGATGAAGCTTTGTATTGACAAGTCTAGGAATCCAACAATGACATTTTCTTTCGCAATTGAATATGTGTTTGGCATAAGTGACCTTAGGGTACACACAGAGATGATGCAGCCCTATTCATGCATTCTGGCTTCTCATAGATACACCTAAACAGAGAACTCAGGAGCTTTCTGTGCAAGTGTGTGTTTGCATGCGTGTGTTTGTGTGAATGAAGAGCACCTTTCTTTTGTAAAGGCTGATGGCAGACCTAAGGGAGAACATAGCTATAGAGTTTATGGGCAAGCAAATAATTGTGGTAACACATGAAAGTAAACTTAAATATTTAAAAAGTTTCAGAGGGAGTCAGTATCCATGATTTCTGGAGGAATTTGGTGACATTGTTTACAATGCTAATGTGTGTGGGCTAAATTCATGAGCTTTAGGAAGGATGAGCTAGATTTAAGGTGAAGGGGATAAGGAGGCTTTGACTGGCTGATGCTGGCGATAGCAGGGAACACTTCAGAGATTCTTCTTTTGAAAGAGATTTATCTGAAGAAAATGTTAAACCAAATTGAAACATTCTTAGGAATAGTGTAATTATTTAGGTAGGGAAATATTTGGGGGGCAGGTACCAGGGATTGAACTCAGGGGCACTCAACCACTGAGCCACATCCCCAGCCCTATTTTGTGTTTTATTTAGAGACAGGGTCTCACTGAGTTGCTTAGTGCCTCACTTTTGCTGAGGCTGGCTTTGAATTTATAATCCTCCTGTCTCAGCCTCCCAATCCACTGGGATTATAGGCATGCACCACTGCACCAAGCCAAGTAGAGAAATATTGAATAGTGAAAAATATATAAGGAGAATACTGTAAGAATTCTTGGAACTTAGAATGTAAATAAAAAGAAAATCTCAATCTGAGGACCAAGTAAAGGCTGGTGAAACCAAATCAACAGAATAGGAGCTGTCTGGATAATTTCTTGTTTAATATTGTTGATAATGAATTGAGAATTTTTTGTATCTTGCCTTGATTATTTTAATAGATTTTGCATAGAATTCTCTACCTTTGATATATAATATGCCTCTAATCTCTCCATAAGACTATTTCCAGAGTCAAAATTCTAATGATAAGGCAACGATCTATTCATGATTCAAAACTATATCATCCAAAGATCCTCAAGCTTCTCTGTCTAGAATTAATCTTGCTTTTGCATTCCCACAGAGTTTTGCTATTTTGTTATATGCTTATGTATATATCTCTAACATGAAGTTGAAAACTTTTTTAAGGTTAGAATTTTCCTAGTTTGTTTAACTAAAGCATAACAAAACAAAGTGTTCTCTCTTGAAAGAAGAGAGTCTAGGTAAGCCAGTGCTAAACATGAGTGTTGGTAGTACCAAAAAAATAGTGACTTCCAGAGACCATTCCAGAGAAGAGATTTCCTGCTTAGGCAGAAATACAATTGTAGTCTTAGAAGCTTTTCATTTCTTAAAACTTTTTCAAATTTGATATTGCTCATTTCATTCAAATGAATAGTTTATTATATAAAGTCTCCCACAAGATACTGAAGATTGGCTTTCAGTTCTGGAATTCAGTGACCTGGGAAAAGGAAGGAATTAAGTATTTCCCTCAAGTGCTATTAGCAGATAAGGGTATCCAAGATTGGAACCAAATAGAACTGTGTTAAAGATGCTACCTTAGCCGGGCGCGGTGGCTCAAGCCTGTAATCCCAGCACTTAGGGAGGCTGAGACAGGAGGATCGCGAGTTCAAAGCCAGCCTCAGCAACAGTGAGGCGCTAAGCAACTCAGTGAGACCCTGTCTCTACATAAAACACAAAATAGGGCTGGGGATGTGGCTCAGTGGTCGAGTGCCCCTGAGTTCAATTCCCGGTACCAAAAAAAAAAAAAAGATGCTACCTTATACCTTCACTGAGAGGATACTGACATGAAATTGGGGGTACTGAGATTAAAGACAAGGGTGATCCCAGCAGATGGGACATTTTACACCTGATTTCAAGTTGATATTTTTAAAATATCTGTTCAATATAAAATTTGAAAAAGTTTTAAGAAATGAAAAGCTTCTAAGACTACAATTGTATTTCTGCCTAAGCAGGAAATCTCTTCTCTCGAATGGTCTCTGAAAGTCACTATTCTTTTGGTAGTACCAACACTCATGTTTAGCACTGGCTTACCTAGACTCTCTGTTCAATATTAAATGATGGGAGAATGATTATATTATTACAAAAGACATGGAAAAGCAGATTAATTTACTCTTTCATGTTTATAGACTTGAATGGAGATAATATTCTAGAAACTGACAAGATTTTCTTTCCTTCTTTTTCCAACCAGTGACTTTTTGGTTATTGTAATAAAATTATCTGTTTCTTAGAAATAGTCAGTGTCATAATATTTTTTGGATTCAGAACTTCAGCAGCCATGGCTGTCCCCCAGGCCTAGAAGTGTGTAGTTCTGCATGCTGGTGGCTGGTCAGCACTTCCTACTTTTCATATGGGCCTCATTTCAGACTCAGAGCATATTGTATGTTAGATTCAGAAAGGTCTGTTACATATCCAGTCCAAAAAACTGATGATGTTTTTTTATTAAGTTTACTTATGTTCTTTGCAGTGTCTTTATGAAGGATCAAGTAAATATATGCACAGATAATCAAGGCACAAAAAAAGCTGATACTTTTGAAAGAGGAACAGAATCATGTTTTTCCAGCAGGAAGAATACAAATATATTAAATGCCCTGTTTTATCTGTCAAATATTCTGCAAACTACTTTAGCTTCTTTTTTTCAATTTTGCAATAGTGAGGATTGAATCCAGGGGTGCTGTCTCTAAAGTACAGCCCTACCACCTTTTATATTTTGAAACAGGGTCTCACTAAGTTGCTGAGACTGGCCTCGGACTTGCTATACTCCTGCCTCAGTATCCAGAGTCGATGAGATTACAGACATGGGCCACTGTGCCTAGTGTTCTCTTGACTTACCTTAAATCATCTTAGAATTTGTATTTGTTCACAGCACTTCACAGTTTACTTAAATAATCCCTGCTTGAGCTGACTTTTGCTCCACATTTTCTACTGTCCTCCCTAGAGCCCCCCTCCTTTATGACTTTTGGTTCTGCAAATCTTAATGCAGATTCCTCAGTCAGTAATTTCAGATTTCAATCTGAGAATGGAAACTTACTTTTAAATACAGCTTAAATTTAATGACATTAATCAACTTTCCAAATTGTCAATGATTTTGTTCTAAATATTTCAGATCTTGCTATTAACCTCTTTATATTTCTCTTATTTCCCCAAAATGTACATAACAACATTCACAAGGAAAATGAGAAGCTGTATTACTTTTCAGTTACAGGCCAAGGGTCTGCCAAAGGACTGAGGCAGCTACGAGGTCCTCCTTTACCAATTCCTGTGATCACGATGAAAAGATTTCAGAAGTGTTGCTCATAGTAGCAGGCATGAGTTTATTAGAAGGGATAGAAGAAGGGGAAAGGGGGGCGCTCTCAAGGGAGAGAGTAGGTCCTCTCAGAGGAAATAGTGTGCCCCTCCTGCCTTCCAATTTTATTGAGAGTCTTGTCCAGATTCAGCTCTTGTGTTTTGACTGACAGCAGGATTGCTTCCGACTTCCAAGTCTCCACTGCACAGGGTAAAGGTCCAAGGCAATTCTGTCACTTTGACCCACAATTTTAATTATCATATCTCCCTGAGTTCTGGAATCTGGACTGTGTAGGGTCTAAAAAGCTCCCCCTTCAGAGTAACTTGTATTGTCCTTATCAACAGGAAGGAGGCAGGGAGGAACCTCTGGGGCCTGCATTTCTCCTGCAGATAGCAGGTTATTTGCTGAGCAATGTAACATATCCTATTGAAGTAAGCCAGGCAGAGCTTCAGGTTAAATTGCCTCTTTAAAAGAAAGCATGTGGAGGTTCACACAGTGGACTCAGTTTATAGAATTATCCCCTTCACCTTACATTCCCACTGCTCACATCTGTCTGTTACCTATCATTTTTCAGCACTTGTAATTCTAGCTTCATTTCATTTTTTTTCTCAAACTAGTTTTACACACATAAATGCACACCCATTGTATTATTTTTCAAATGAAGACCCATTCACACATTCACGTTATACATTTAGTCTGTGAAGCAGATCTTACTTGGTAATCAACATAGTGATCTGAGTACATTCCCCCAGGGATAACTGTTTCATTGAGTCAAAACCTTCAACATCTTCCAAAATTTTATGATTTACTTGTCAGAGAAAATAATGTAAATAGACATAATAACAAAAACTGTATTCTCTGACCTTGCTGCTCTTATAATCTAAGAGAAAACCCTCCTTGTTTCCTACCTAGAAACAGGGTCTGACCAGAGATGGTGGTTGGATATCAAGTCCTTTGACAAAGACCTTTCTAGCTTGCTGTCACTGTTTCACCTAAGCTGCTTTGTTGGCTATGAGAAGTAGCTGGCATGACTTGTGAACCAATTCAAGTTCTAAAGCTATTCTGTTCTTATTTCTGTAGTTCACATTCATTTCCATGAGAATTAAAGGCTTGATAAACAGCAGCTTTTTTCTGAGTGTTGATCCTGGCTGACTGAAACATCTCCAAGAACAAGCCACTGTTCCTTGTTATGCAAATTGTAAACTCAGTAGAAGTGGACTTTGGGTGCAGTTTCAACATTCCTTATTTAATGAAAACAAGAAAGGGCCTGTGCTTTCCATACATTCCTAAAGGGTTTCTGAAGTCTAAAAATAGGTTTGAATAAATTTACATAATGGAGAAAGTCAGTGAAGAGAAAGGGAAAGAAGAAAAATAGAATAAGAGCTCTGTGAACAATTTGCAGACCCACTGAAAATGAGACTTTCTTGCAATGTATATAGAACAATTGTCAACAATGAAACACAATTTTTGTCAAAAATTATTCTTACAACTGTAAAAGTTGAAGTGTGGCTTCCCTGACCATATCATTGTAATAAAAAGAACTTCAAGAAAAAATATTCCTTGTTCAGAGATACTTGATACTGGTACAACTTTAAGAAATCTTGAGGTCGGGTGAGAGTTATTTCTGAAATGGATTAAGTGGTTACCTAGATACACACAAAATTTTAACAAATTCTCCTCTAAATGTCCAACACTTTCCCACATGCACCTCCTCTCCCTGTCTCTGCTTTCTTTTTTCACATTAGCACACTGTTTTATTTATCCAGCAATATGTATGTGCATGTACACATACATACCCTTTAAGAATCATTGTTAACTGTATCCCTCACCAGAGCATTAAGCTCTTGGAAGGCAGGAATATATTTCATATTCATGATTATTTCCTCAACTCCTAGAACAAAACCTGGCATTATTACTGTGCTCAATAAATATTTTTTAATGAGTGAATGAAATTAGAGAGTCTGTCACAGAGGGAATCCTGAGGTTATTGTATTTCTCTTTTAAAGAATGAAAGGTGTCCATCAATTCCAGAGTGAGGCACCAGCTTTTGAACAGAAACATGGGATCCTCACAATCTAATGCTAGTGAAACCACCAGTTACCAGTGACGAGTTCTGCTTCATTGGATGTTGAAGTTTGAACATTAGAGAAGCACACCAAGGCAAGCATTTAAGCAGGGTTTATTTAAAAAGAGGTAACATAGGCTTTTCCTGAGAGGGAGAAGGGGCCATAGCTGCTATCCTGGTATCCCCAGAAGTGAGGATGTCCTGCCTTTTTATATGTCTTAGGCTTTGTTCTCCTGCTCTCTTCCCCTTCTCTCTTGCCTTCCTGCGTAGATGACTAGGCCAGGAGATGCTTGGTGGGATGGCCAAAAGGTGAATAGCTGATGGGCAAGGTAGAGTGATCTGTGCAGGAAGGGGACATAATTAATAACTCCCTATAGGGAGGGACAATCCTTAGGACAGGTTACCTTAGCAACAGGTTGGAGCAGGGGCAGGTTATCTTGATAAGGGTGGAGGAAGGGCTCTGAAGGTATTAACATCAATCCCTGTCCAACTTTTCAGACCCAAATTGGCCTCTTTGATCTGACCTGACTCCATTAACCTATCTATACTGACTGCCTGTTTAATTCTGGCTTCACTAGCAAGTGGTAGCTCTCCTAAGACAAGCGAGTAGTTTTTAGGGTTCAATTAACAACACTTTGAGGTAAAATTGAACAACAGCAAAGTGTGGCAAGGCACCATAGGATCTCGCCTCCTTTCTAGGAAGAGTATTTATTGTTGTAATTATTGTACAAGTGTTGTGTTGTAATAAAAATTGATGGACTTTAAATTATTTTATTATTTATAATTACCTTGAGAGAAGATATATTCTTACTGCCTGTGCAGGGTACACAGTTCCCCTCTAACACCCTTTCTTTCTGCTTCCTCGGTACCCCAGTGAAAGCAGGGGGATGAGACCCTGCAATATCACATGCATTGTCAATTTTATCTTGCTACTTTATTCACCTAGAATTTACTAGAGAGGTAAAAACTACACAATTGGTGGATTCCAAAATTGTTTTTGGAATTTTGTAAACCAAAATTGTTTTGGTTTACAAAGTCAAACATACCAATGGGATTATTAAACGATAGAACATTGAGAGATGAATAGATTTGTGTGGAAAATACCAAAGTTTGCTCTTGGACAAGTTGAGTTAGAAATGTTGAAATCTTCCAAGTTCTCCTTGGACTATCAATAAAGTGAAGCCAAATGTATCAGAAACTACTGCAGTGAAAATCACCATGAGAGGGTCTTAGTGTTTCAAAAAGGGAAGTCAGAAATGAGAGATATATCAAATCTGGGGGCTTAGGAGCAATAATTTCAGAATGATTTCAGACATGTTGCCCAAAGTAACAGGCATGAGTTCATTAAAATGGAGAGTAAATGGGGAAACGGGGACACTCTCAAGAGAGAGAATGGGTCCTTTCAGAGAGGAGAGGGATAGCATACCTCTCCCACCCTCCAGTTTCATTGGGAGTCCCATGGAAATTTCCAGTGTCCCTCTCAGATCTACCTTTGACACTTTGACTCACAGCATGAATAGTGCACCAACAGCCTCAAAGACACAGTGTGCTGCTCACAGAGATTTTTAAGGAAATTAAGTTCCCTGTTTTAGCCTCAATTTCTGCCCCCTTAATTGGTATATTGCCATCTATAGATCCCCCAGCCAGCTTTCTTTGTGAGGGTGTTGATATTTTATTTGCCAGGGTGATTGTGGATTATGATAGTTTGGGTCCAAGCCACCTGGTAGGATGTGACTTGATCTTGAAACAATAGTCTTCTTAAGGGGAGGTACCTTTGGCTGGGGGAAGGTTTTAACATATCAAGTCCCCATCTTCTAGGTATTTATCTGTCAACTAGGCTCCCTGTGGTTTTCTGTCACCCTTCTTTGTTCTTCCCTGCTCACCCATTCATGGCTGACTGGCTACCTAACAAAATCAGTTTTGATAAGTATCCTTTCTCAGGCAAGCAGACTTCTGCCTCTAAATTGATCTACAAGAATTTCTGGAAGCAAACAATGGAGTTCTAATGTAATGCCCAGACTAATGAGACCACCAGAGACCACCAGGAGTCCCATCCCCATGCATTTACAAAAGAGGTCTTTTATTCCAAGCTTGAGAAGGGACCACACACACCTTCACCTATGCAGCAGGTAGGGAGGTGCGGGCCCCCAGTCTAGGGGAGCAGGGATTTTTATGGGTTACAGTCGCAAGCAAGGGAGTACAGGGGGACAGTGGTCTTGTCACTACAGGATTGGGTAAGAGTGAGTGTTATCAGTATGAGGTCAGTTGACTGATAGGTTTGGCCATGGTGGGCCCAATGCTTAATTTCCTGATTGGTTGGCCCAGATTGCGAAGCTACTCACTGGCGCCAGAGCAATGTGCCATTAAGTGTGTTTCAGGAACTGGGCAGGGGTTACTGGGTGGGGGACAAAGGCCCAGAATTGCAAAATGGCGCAGATCTTATCCTCTCACTAGGATTGCAGTTCTTTCTCTGTAAAGTTTTTACTGCAACAAACAATGATTGCTGATAAATGTAGTCTTGGAACTCAGATGGACTGGGGCTAATCATGACACCAATTATAATATAAATTTGGAGATGTTTCTGTTCAAGATTATTCAGGGAAAGAACATATAAGGAGAAAAAGAAGTGACCAAGGACTTAGTATTGAGAGACTTCAACATTTAACAGGTCCTTACTGGCAGTTGAATATTCAGTGGAGGTTGAGAAGTGGTCAGAAATGTGAGGATGAACAGGAGAGTATAAGGAGTGTATTGCCAAGAAGGAAAGATTGAGCAACAGGGACAAATGCTCCTGAGAACTAAGGTAATAGAAGGGCTCTGAATGTACATTTGTAATAGGAAGGTCATTGTTAATCTTAGTGGAAACTATTTTGGTAAAGTTATGGAGGCAAAAAATAAATTAGAGAAGGTTAAAAAGTGAGTGGATAGGAAATTGAAAGTGCTTGAAGAATTTTGGCTGAGGAGAAGTTCATAATTGTAGGAATATGAAAAGTTAAAATTTTCTTTAGGTGGGAGAGATTGGAATATATTCTCTGCTCACTTATAAGAAACTCACCTATGAGAAGTACACTCACCTGCCCAGACCCAAAGAATGGACTCGGAGGTACAAGAAAAAATAAAAACAATTTAAAAAAAAAAAGATTTTAATGACAAGTCTTTCAAGATTTGGGCCCTAGGATGGGGAACACCCAGAGAGATTACAATCAACATTTTGTCCCCTATTGACTTGGACCTTCCCCAGCACCTGGTTTCTCATTGGCTGAGTATGGGGTGCACAATCTTCCTGAACATCACCTAGGTTTAATGCCTCCTACTGGATTATAGAAATACAGTTGTTACTACCTTCCCTTTGTGCTCTTGTAGCAGGAAAGACTTCTTTGAGTGATACATTCTGACACATACACAGCTCTTCTTTACCTAAGTTACTGTTTCTTAACAGGTTTCCATCTCTGTTCATCAGACTCATCCTTTCCCCCATTTCCTGTTTGTCAAGGGGCTGTTGAGGTTCATGGACTTTGGATGTGCTGCATCCATAGGCTGTGGTGCTCTTGTGTGAGTTAACTGCTTATAATTTTCCATTTTGCTTGGTTTCTCCTCCGGCTACATTTCTTCCATCCCAATTTCTGAAAATGGATCACTGGACTTTCTATTTCTCACAATTCTTACTCCATGCTCTTCAGAGAGAAAGGCCAATGATCCTATCTTCCTGTGTCCTTCCTTCCTGACATGTGCTGGTTTATTCATCCTCTTTATCAAGCAAAGCAAGAACAGACCTTGATGCTGAGGAACTTATATTTCATACAGAACCACTCTGTCAAGGATAAAATGTAATTAAACACAGAAGAGTCCTATCCTTGCTGTTTGGATCATTAGAATGAATGCAGATTATATTTGAGTTTTTTGTTCCACTCCAAGGTGATGAGTTTACATTGCCTTACAATACAAGCATCTGACTAAAAATTGGATTGTGTTTTGAAGCCTCTGAACCAAATTTCCTTGAGGCATAGCTGGCTCATACAGGGACAAAAACTTTCGACCTTGAGCTCATTAGCACAATGAAGCAATCAAATGAACTAGCAGATACAAGCCTGAAACAAAAAAGAACATAAATTTTTTGATTAATCCTAAATGCCTAAATTGAGAATGAGGGAATAAAATTTCAGTTGGTCAAGGAAATATGCACTATAAACTTCACCTGAAATTACTATTCAACCAAACCTGCTTCCATTTCATGCTAAAAATATTCATTTTCCCAAACTCTTTAAACCAAATTGCTGGGAGTGAACTAAAATACACATAAGAAGTCATGCTACCTTCTCAGGTTGTTAATTGGAATTTTGATGAATACAATGTAGAAGCAAGACAAGACAAGAGCAAAGTATTTCCATTAGTTTCACTACTCATGTTTCTGCATCTTAATCAGAGTTTTGTTAGTATTTAAATATGCATTGAAAGCCCAAGTGTATAGGAAGGCATGGAAGTTTCATTAATAACTATAATTTGTATAAAAGAATATATACAAAACACAAATGCTCAAATATAAAATTTAAATGGAGTTTTAAAAACTTACTTTACAGTTCAGGGATACAACAAAGTTGCAGCAGGAAATGAATTTTAGCTATTAGGATACTGTATGCTTTGTCATTTATGGGAAAAAGTTAAGATTTTTCTCTTAAAGTCCCATTTCTCCATCAGCTGTATACCATTGTTTGTTCGTGTAGGGCTATGTGGAAATAAATGAATGGGGAAAAGATCTGCAGGTAAAGAGATATTGATATCACCTTAAATATCTTATATTCTACAGATCTCTGAGCTACAACAGCTTTCAAAAGGGACATAATGGAGCAGAGAGAGCTGTCATTTTAGAGCTCTGACTCTTTTCTTCTTCAGCAGTCATGCTTCAAATGGGTCCTTCTGCAGGGGAATGGCTCAAAGTAACAATCACCATTCCTTCCTCACAGTAGTCTGCCACAGAACAAAACTTCCAGGAATAATGCCAGCTGAAATGACTGTGTGCCTTTTCTGTACACCCACAAGCATACTTACCTAGTGTCTTCTGGTAAGTATGGAGACAGAATTCATTGTTACCAGCAGTTCTTAAGTCTCGCTTACTATGTGTTGCTTATTCTTTTATATGGGACCAAAGAAGTAAAGGACTTCCAACACATAACAAGCGGATTCAAACACATTTTTATTCTTGGGATGATTTCTGTCTCAATTATCATTTTATATTAATTGTTAGTATAGAACATGCATTCAGCATTAAATTCACAGGAAGAAGCATTGTTTAGAGTAATATAATAATCACTTATGTTACCAGATATTCCCCAGACTTTTATGCAGAGACAGAAGGAAGCTTTAGACCAAAACCAGATTGAGTTCTTGAAATTTTAGCAAGTAATTTGTAGGTTTAAAACTCCTACCAGAGGTAGTTGATTAAGTGGTGATTGTGACTTGATGCACAGCCTTACAGGTAAGCAGTACGATGTGTAAAAAGTTTACCTACCTCACAATATGCCTCTGATTAGGCTGCCACACAGCCAAGTCAGAGTGGAGCTCTCTTGGAACTCCTCAGCGTAAAAGCCAAGTCCTTTTAATGTCCTGCATGGCCCAGTGTCATAAGACCTCCCTGCATCCCTTCACATTTGTCTGCTACATGTTCAATCCCATTCCTGAATCACTTTACTACAGGCTCGGGCTACTTCACTTTTCACTGGAATACTTTTGCATTATCATCTAAAGACCTTTGCCTGGAATATTCTTCCTCTTTAAAAAAAAAAAAAAAAAAAAGGCCTGAATACTCTATTGTTTTTCACTGTGTCCTTGAATTTCACCTTCTTGATGGAGCCTGTTCTGATTCTCACTGAATAGTGCAGCTGCCCCCTTCTTTTTTCTTTTTTTACATAGCTTTATTGAAGTAATTGACATTTAAAAATTGAGTAAGAGTATAACATAATAGTTTGACATACAAATATATTATGAAATGATTACCATAATCAAGTTAGTTAACACACCTATCACTTGCTATTTGTTTTTGATTTTGTTTTGGTGTGAGAACATTTACGATCCACTATGTTAGTAAATTTAAATAATATTACTGGGTAATATTAACAATAGGCACGTGCTGTACACTAGATCATTAGATCCTCAGAATTTATTCATTTTATAACTAACACTTTATGCCCACTGACCAATAGCTCCCCATTTCCCCATGCCCCAGTGTGGGCAGTCACTGTTTTATTCCCTGTTTCTTAAATGTCCCCAATTTTCTACTAATTTGCTCTAATTTTTTCATAACACTTGCCATTAACATAAAATAAAATTTCCATATTCATTATTGTTATTAATTAACTGCCATTACCTCCATGAGACACCCCTCTTCCTGCCAGCATGTAATCTGTATAAATAGGAATTTGTCCATTTTATTCACTGTCAATTCTCAAGTGCTGGGAACAGTGCTTACACATTGTAGGCACTTTCTAAATATTTATTGAATAAATTAATGAAACCAGGAATCATATTTTTCCCATTACTCTAAAAAGCACTAGCTATGTGCTCTCCTATACAAAATTTCAAAAGGAATAGATTTATTAACTTCATTTCCTTTTAATAGAGTCCCATCTTTAGGTTCAGACTCATATCAGGAGGTCCTTAACGTAATACATTTCAATAACTGAAATGAAATAACACACTGATGTACTACTAGTACCTATTTGCATATTGCATATATTAAATTACTTAAATCATATTTCAGAGAGCAGGGATCTGAGAGAATTCAACTAAGCATGTAATTTTTGAGGAAGAGACTTTAAAAGAAAGTTTGCTCATAGAGTGTGCGGAGGCAGAGGAAAGGAACTAGTTTAATCTAGGGCATGTACAGAAAAGAGGAAAAAGGAGAAGGCTAGGGGTGGGCCTTGGTTTTGGAAAATGGGATAAACATGTTGGGTAGAAAATATACAACACAGAAGAGGAAAGCACAAAGAAAAAGCTGTTCTTTTTATAGTTTTAATTGGGCCAGTCTAGCATGTTGCATTTCAAAAAGACTTTGGAAAAAGTCTGGGTTCCTCAATTTATTAAGAAATGAGAGAGAGTGTATTCACTAAAGGGAAAAAATTCACATAATCAGAAGGTGCATTTACCTTGATTATTTCTGTGAAACAAGAGAGAATTAAAAAGACAGGTTTAACCAACTTTAAAGACTTGACAGAAGGTTAAAGCTCTGACAGAAGGAAAACATTAAAGGCATAGCCCACATTCCTCAAAAGGCCCCAAATAGGACTTTTCTCCATATCTTACATCAAGATGCTTAGTATAAAATATAAAATATGTGAGCCATTAGTCTATAAAGCCTAGTCCCTGGTCATATCAACAACCATCCTAAAAGGAGAGCAACAACAGGCTGTGTTGAAATATACATGTCTCTGTACCATTCCTATCTTAATGCACCATAGATCAATCCAACACCTAAATATCTCTTTAAAAATACATTTGAATTAATTAAATGACTTATATATGTATTAAATCAATTTATGTTTTCCTACCAAGATGTCAGAAGCTCAGACTTAGCTATTCATTTTATACATACACACACACACACACACACACACACACACACACACTTTTTATATATATAAATTCCCTACTAAGAAGCTACACAATGACTAAGAAGGGACTCAGGTGGTAAGAGGTCTAAAGCTCATTACTTTTATTTCCTTTTTTTATAGATTAAGCTTCTCAGGATCATTTTTGAGATTCTAATGTTTGATATAATATTTTATAATTATCCAGGGAATGTGAGCTTTTGAAATCTGAGCTGATTATTTTTCATTTAAATCAATGTATCCATTAAAGAATGTATTATTGTACACCAGATGGAATTAAATGAACCATTGTGTGAACTTGGCATTTTCAAATCGAGTTACCTGAATGTAATTACCTGCAGACAGTTTCTAAATATGCTGTTCATAAGGGATTAGCTTTTATAGAGAGATTCTCTCCCATTCTCCTCAGTATTTCTTTCCTTGCAATGCTCTTAGTCATTTTGGCTTATTGTACCATCATGTTCAGCCAGTGATAATGGTGAGAATTAATCCTGAACTACCAGAATTGATGATACAGAACAAGTCAACAGCTGTTTAAAAAGCAAACAAATAGACAAGGGACAGCTTACAAGAGAGAATGTCATGGTTCTGTGCCATATACAATTTGAATTGTCTGCCTCGATTCTAATAATACTGAAATTTTGGGAAATTTCTCTATGCATTAAATAGAATTTTTCAAGAATTTACCCCAAACTGCAATGCCTCATTTCATTTCCTGTTGTTGTTTTTAGATCACATCAGTTGAAGAATACAAATATCTGTACTTTTCGTATCACATTCCATATTCTTTCCTTTGTGAGTAAGTAGGATTCTATTGTCTGTGAGTTCTTTGTTCATATGGGGAGTACATCCTCTGGGTGATATTTACTGTTAGCTTGGCAATCATCTTCTTATGCTGTCTCTTCAAGTAGTGAGTAGAGGGTATGTATTTGTTTCCTGTGTTGCTGCTAAGCACACAATTCCCTCTAACTAAATAAATACATGTTTAGACTATTGGAAGAATGGGAATTCAAAACTCCATTTTAAGTTCTCAGCACTAACACAGTTTATTCTTTACTTCAAAAAGTGAACTCTGTATATATTTCTCCAACTCTTAATATTTCCTTGGAGCAGTTAATGGAGTATATCTAATCCATATGTAGGCAACATCAAGCTTAATGGGAAAAATACAGTTTATAATCTCATATTATTTTATATACTATTTTCTTATTTTTTATGAACCTTGTAAACTTTCTAATGACTCAAGTGAGCCAAATAATGAATGTAACTTTTTTTTTTAAGGCAGTGGGAGAGTAAGGCTTTTTCCCATCCAGAACAAATTTTGAGAGAATTTAACTTCTCTAAAATTTAACTTCTATCACATTCTAAAACACATGATGATCTGGAGAAAAAAATGAGCGTACTTTTATAAAACTCAATTATTAGAGGCTGAGGTTGTGGCTCAGTGGTAGCATGCTTGCTCAGCATGTGAGAGTCACTGGGTTTGAGTCTCAGCACCATAAATAAATAAATAAATAAATAAATAAATAAGAAAATAAGTAAATAAGTAAATAAGTAAATATTCATCAACAACTATTTTTTAAAAACCCAATTACTAGAAGAACTACAGATGAGCAAATATATGTTAATTGTGAATGAATGTTAAATTATGTTGAAAATAAATCATTTCAAAATAAGCAATTTTTACATTGTTATTAATGTAGCTCTGAAAATAATATTACATATGTTATAGTCTCTAACTGTCAAACTACAACAAAAAGACTGGCAACTTTAAGTGAAGAGTAATTTGCAGAATGTATGCTAGACTCATTAACCAGAGTCTGTAGGATGATACTTGAAGGCAGGAAGAAGCACAATTGCTCTGAAGGCTGAAAAGCGAGGAGACAGGAATAATCATATGGAATTTTTATGTTTTAATACATCTTTTTTGGATATAATTCACACAGCATACAATTCACCTTCTTAAATCTTTCAGCCATTTATTCTGTCTTTATGTTTCTCATTCAACAATCCCAAGTCTTATGGAAGTATCCAGCTAGAAGCAGCTGAATTCAGCCCACCAACTAAATGTCCCTCCAAAATAGCTTGAATGCTTCCAGGAAGAGGAACAAATGCTAGGCAGTCAAAAGACTTCCTCATCAGTAATTTTTTAACTTAACTGGGGAACTCAAATAAGAAATGTTAAAAGAAATCTTTAACAACTGCTATGGGCGGAAGAATTCTAAAATAGTCCCCTTGACATTCACCTCTGATTTCATTCCCATGTATATGTTACCTTCTATGGCAAAAGGGATTTTGCACGTGCTAGTAAGGTAACTAATTAGGTCACTTTAAAATAGGAAGATTATTCCTATTGAGATTGATCTATCACATGAGCCTTTTTAAAGCAGAATGTTCTCTGACAAGTCGCAAAAGAAAAGTTCAGAGAGACTTGAAGCATAAGAGGAACTCCATGCAAGGACCTATAGGGTTTCCTGGAGGACAGGTCCTAGGAGAGAACAGACCAATCCTTGACTGATAGCAACCAAGGAAAATGTGACCTCAGTCTTACCACCACAAAAAACAGGATTCTGTCAACTATTCAAATGAGTGTCGAAGCAGATTACTTCCTAGAATCCTAGGTAAATGTTCAGACTGCTGAATATCCTAATTTTAGCTTTGTGAGATCCTAAATAGTGAAACCAAAAAGCCTGCCCCAACTTCTGACCTACAGAACCCAGGAATAACAAATAAGTATTGTTTAACTATATAACTACTTGCTCCATATGGCAATTAGTTACACAGTAACAGAAAACTAATGTAAATGCCTGTAGTTAAGTAGGTCCTTAAAGTTTGGTGCTACTAACATCTGAAGAAATGAACTCACTGTGTGGAATAAAGTTAAAGAAAGGCTATAACGAACACTAAGTCTTGAACCAAATGTTAGAAAAAAGACAATTTGAATTAGGAACATAAAATAATAAGTGAATAAAATTGGAAAATAGTGCCAATAAGGAGAATTGTCATGCAAAAGGAAATGTTACCAATGGGATATAGGCAGAGAAACAATTGTGTTAGAGGTCCAAAGGAGAAGGTGAGAGAGCTAGGGGTTTTATGACATATGGAAGGAGGGTCTATAACATCTGCTAAGCACAGAAATAGCTTCTACCACTTTTTGTCTCTTAAAAAATGTAATACTTAA
Source organism: Geosciurus inauris (assembly GCA_004024805.1). Taxonomy (NCBI): domain Eukaryota; kingdom Metazoa; phylum Chordata; class Mammalia; order Rodentia; family Sciuridae; genus Geosciurus; species Geosciurus inauris. Next base: position 36,997 of record PVHX01004164.1, read on the forward strand.
CTGGCTACTGCTTCATAGTCTCCTTTGCTGGCTCCCCTTTACTTCCCAAGCTCTTTCCCTAAAATCGCAATCCCCTAAAAATCAGTTTTCAGGCCCTTCTTTTCTTTATTTATATTCTTTCTCTAGATTATGTTCTTCTCTTTTGTATTTTTATTCTTATGCAATACTATCTTTTAAATGTCATCTATCTGCTGGAGATTTCCAATTAATATATTCAGATTAGATCTTGTCATTTTGCTTCAGATTCATTTATCCACATATATAATATATAATTATATAATATTCCTATCTGATATTCTAGAAGTCATCTCAAACAAACATAGAAGGTATAAAACATAAATCTTAATTTCACCACTCATCCTCATTTTTTTCTCTCAGTAAACAATACAGCAGTTCATCCAATTAAATACTTAGAGATTATCTTAAGTTTTCTCTTCCCATGATCTTCAACACCTAGTCCAGGAACACATCCTGTCTATTCTATCCTGAGTAGAACCACTTTTCAAGATTTTCTTGCTATCCTTTAGTCTGAGCCACCATCATCTCTTACCTGTGCTTCAGTGGTAGGTTAATAGAAATCCAAGTAGGTGGCTGAAGAATCCTAGTTTCTCTTCTACTGTCCCTTTAAACATATTAGTTAGCAACCAATGTACTCTCTTTATCAGTATAAATAAAATCAAAAGTAAATTTTCCAGTGTTTTCTCATCTAATTTAGGGTAAACTACTAACTTTTTATAGGATCTACCCATTTACCTCTACGGTCTTTGCTCTGTGATACATCTGCTAATTTCTCCCTTTGCACACTTCATCCTAGCTGTACTGACATTCTTTTTGTTTTGTGAAAAGGGCAATTCATTTCATCTGGAAAACTCTTTTCTCGTCCTTTGACTGTCCTACTCTATATCTTTATTCTAGTCCTACACAAATATCTTTAAGGGATCATTTCTTATGACACTACATAAACTATCTTAATATCGTTTCTTTTGGCACTAATTATAACTTAAAGCTATTACATAATCGTTTACTTTTATAGTGTGTGTCTCTTCAAATGTATTCCAAATTCCATCAGGACAGGGTGTTTGTCTCATCTTGTTGACCTTTGTAGCCCATGGACATGTTGAATGACAGGGTAGATGGATGGAAGGACAAAGGAAATTCAGACATAGCTATTCAGAGCCAGTGGGTTATGAAGGAATAACTCTATCTCAGAAGCACCTGGGTTGGATTACAATTTGAAAGGCATAGATTCATGAATCATTCATTAGCCTAAATGAAACCATTCAGAGAGAGTGTAACAAAGATAGATTCTTGGATAAGAACCATGTTTATTTATTTTCTTCTTGCTATAGTTCCAATAGTGAATGTAGTCCCTCACATAGGAGATGTTTTTCGATATCTTTGACTGAAATAGTAAATTAATTTTAAATCAGGAAGAAAAGTCCTTAAAAGGGGGAATATGAAGCAATAATTCAAATTTTAAGAGGAGAGCCCAAAACACTACAAGTTGGTTGAAATTAGAAAAGAAAGGGGTTTCAAGAAGGAAGAAGTTGTCAGAAATCTTAGCAAATATAAAAGTCAAATGAGATAAGGTCTTAAAAGAAAGCTTTGTATTCATCCAGAAAAAGTGAAATTAGTAGCATTGACATTGCTAGAAATTAGGAAAGATTTGTCTGTAGACTTAATGCATTGCTTTTATATCAGTAAATAATCTTAGATTATATTATGTAAAGGTCCCTTTCATTGCATGCTGGAATTTCCTAGTTTTGAAGATTGTCTCCTTTCATGTACTTTCAATATATATATGAGACTATTCTTTGGAGCCAAGCTCTGAGGTATGTTATGAATACATTGATTTCATGATCTCATGAGTGAAACAATTTATAAAGATAACAATTTAGCAAGATCTAAATTGTTTAGAAAGATAATTTGAAAGAATCGTTTGAAAATTAATGAATAGATGACCCTGTTACTACTGAGTTTTACCAAACGAAAAATTTGTAAATAATTCTCTGAATGATTCTGCCATAGTAGGAGTACAAATACAGAATTGCACGAGTTAGGCATTTCAGGAGGAGATCACATAAATGCAACTATTAAATATATACTCAAGGACACAGAATTTAACAGAATTGGAATGACTACCTAAAGCAATTATCTTAGCAAAACTTTTTCTGGGTTTCTAGGTCCCTACAGAACACAACTTGCTACAGTCATTATGAAAGTAAGATTTCACCAGGATAGGAAAAGACAAATATTGACCATAACACTGTTTCTTTATACTCAGGCTTGCAACACTATTCTAAAAAAATGTGTTAGCAGTCCAAGCCACTCTACTGAAGGGAAAGTTTACAGACACTTTCTCTCTCCTAGTTCTGAAATCAAACTCCCCAGGGAAGACATCTGTGCTTCAGAGTTGTTTATACTTTTTCCAAGGTAATTACCAAGAAACATACCTCTGTATCCTTAGATTACACAGAAGACATCAGCATTAATCGTGTCTTTAGTTTTTATATATAAATATAATACATATATATATTGAAAACAAGTATTTTTCTTCATTAAGCCATATATTGTCTGTTTTTATTTATATATTAATTATAAAAGCAATGCCAGCTTATTATAAAAATCAAATAATGTGAAACTTTATAAAAGAAAAATTAAGAATCCCACCTCTGTCCTTTCCCACACTTCAATGCTACTCTCAGTGGATTACTGATTTCAATGATTTGGGATTTTTCCTCCATTTTCCCCATTATATGTGTCTTTACATACCCAAATTCATACACACTTTGTAAAGGTGATTTACTTTGCATAGGCAACTCTCTTGGAAGAATTTCACATCTTCTCTTTCTTCTCAGATCCCATTTCTTTTCCTACTCTAAGTTGTTGAATGGAGGAGACCTCAGCAGCGGTGGATTTCAGAGCGGAGCTTGTTCAAAGCTTTCCAAAAGGTCTTCATTTTATCAGGAGTAGAAGTAAAATACATACAACAGCCTCAGTGCTTGTTGTAACCTGTTCCTCATCCCTCTCTTTTCCTCTCCAATGTCATAACTTACGCTGCTTCCTTGACCACTCTATTCTGCAGATCCAAAGACACTATGTTCCTAGAATATACAGGGCAAGATTAAGCCTCTGGCTTCCTATCTCACTGAAAGAACAGATGAAATCACATGAACAATTGCAAGGGCTCTTCTTTCTATTTGGGAAACTTCTTCCCCTAGACATTCTCTAGTGCATTCCCTGACATCTTTTGAGTGTTTGCCACAAGTATGACATTCCTGGTGAAGTCTACCCACAGCCTCCTATTTAAAATAGCAGTCTTGGCATTGGAACTTTTTTTTTTGAAAATCTAATATTGTGAAAAGTTTATTTGCATTAGTCTTTTTTTCCACCATTATAGTAGCTATTGACATTTGTTTGTTCTTCATGATCAGAAGACATTTTGGAATGGACAATTTGTTTCGACTATTTCTTAAAGATAAAGGTATTAAAAAGAAAATCCAAGTGCCAAAGTTTTCAGTCATCTTCCTATCTCCAGTATTCCCCAGCATAACAGTCCCATCTGTTAGGAAATTTTTAAATCCCAAGCTGCAATCTACTATGTCTTTTTTCCTCTCCAATTTGTCTGCACTTATGTGAAAAATCTGCAGTATATTCCTGAAAGTATACCATATTCCTACAAAGTGAGGGAGCCTAAAAGCAATAGTGGTCACTTGGCATTGGAACTTCTGTTCCCCTAACCTCATTCTATTTTTATAATATTGATCAGATGTGATATCATATATATTGTACTTTTTATTATGCATATTTTATGTAATTCCTCAGTAGAATATTAGCTATACAAGTATAGTATTTTAATCAGTGCAGTTCTAGAGCATACAAGAATGTCTAATAGTAACCATTCAACAAAGATTTAAAAAAGAGATGTATGGATGAACAAATATACATACATATTTAGGAGTTAGCATAGCAAAATTCATCAGCATGCTGAAGGTAGATTTAGACTGGTAGTCTTCATCACTTATCTGTTGTCAAAGAAGATAAGAATGGACTTATAAGAAGTACCTAAAACCTATTCAATAGATTATTGAGAGTTAAGTTAGCAATTAGGTTATAATTACAAAGAACACAAAGCAATACCTAAAAGATGTTAAGTTCTTAATTAGTGATAATTACTGCTATTATTTTTATTCATAGTTTAAAAATAAGAATGAAGTTATACTATAATGTTATTTATACAACTTGGTGTTTGTACTCAATGAAATATTTTTTCCAACCACATGTAGCAATTATTCACTTACTCAATAATATCTTTAAGTGCTTACTCTGTGCCTCTGAGATTATTATGTACTACCTATTCTTTGTTTCTATAACTCCATAATTTTCTATAGACTTTAATGTAATCATTTTTTCATTTTCCTAATAATGCATATTTTTATGGGCTTCAGTTTTTATGTGTAATAAAATTGAATATTACAGCAATATAATCTGCCTTTTCATGTATTTTGAAGGACATGCCCTTTAAAGCCATAGCTGACAGTATTTCAAAGATAATACTTATCTGTCTCTATAAATAAATGATTTATGTATTAAGACTTTTTAAAGTCATTACGTGCATATATTCATCACACATAAGTTATTTCATCTGGTATTTCCTTGTTATAGAACTGCTCTTATTTTCTAAGTTACTAGTTTCTACAAAATTGCCATATTGTTACTCTCCAATAGCTTCTCATTTCAGTCAGACTCAAAGCCCCATCCTTACAAAAGCCCCTCCACGGTAGCAGCTGATTGGTCTACAAGGAGCTTCTGATTGCTAGCTGGGAAGTTTAAGATTTGTCTGGAACTTTGAACTTTAGATTACAGAGGGTAAAAGCCAACCGTGTTTCAGTGGTAATAGCTATGAGAAGTAAAGCTTGAAAAGAATCAATTATCATCTTCCTGACACATGGATAAAATGTTTTACATGGACAAAATGTTTTCTTTTACATGGTAAAAGAAGACAATAAAGTGCATCCAAAAATAAGTTGAATATGAGAGATAGAGAGAGAGAGAGAGAGGAAGGAAGGAAGGAAGAAAGGAAGGAAGGAAGGAAGGAAGGAACGAACGAACGAACAAACAAACGAACCGAATGAACGAAGGGAGGGAGGGAGGGAAAGAAGGGAATGGGAATGGGAAGGGGAAGGGGAAGAGTGAGTCCTAGGGATGTTTGAATTCCTAGTTCCAGTTGGTTTTATGTCCTAGCACATCTTGTCTGACCTCTGAATAAGCCGTTCAAGTCTTTTCTTATATTCTGCAAGGCAAAAGGTTGTTCTTCTTTTTCTTAAAGACTTTCAAAGTTTCATTCCTATACCTTACAACCAGAGCAATCTGATGTATACCATATATTTTGAGATATTTCAGATAATTCAGGATATTAAAATTAAGGCAGTGTGGGACTTGAGGTTATAACAAAGTGGAAGAGTCCTTGCCTAGCATATATAAGGCCTTGGGTTCATTCTTCTTCTTCTTCTTCTTCATCATAATCATCATCATCATCATCATCATGGAAATATATATTCCCTATAGTGTCTTATAGTATCTACAAGAGAACTATCCACATAGAAATTTATTATAATGTTTTATTAATAAAATGATATTTCTATAATATATCACATTGCTATAAGGCATGTTATGAGATATAAATTAGTTAGGAGGCATGGGAATATGTTATAAGGTATAGACTCTTTCCAAACATCATTTTATAATTGCCTCTCTAAGTCAGGCAGATTACAGCTTTCTTGTTTTCTAGGACCTAGGGCCTAGGACTGAAACTCCTAATGAGAAATCTTTCTTCATGGACCCTTTTCCTTTCCCAGGTAATTAATCACACACTTTTCAGAAGCCTTTGCTTGACATAGTCCCTTTTGGATGTGCTGTTATCACTACCAGTCATAACTAAATGTAACAGAAATTTCTGCAACCAAACCAACTTTTATAAAAGATGCTTGTTCCCAGAAGATTGGGCAAGTCAGCCATCATGAATTTGATGATAATGATCCATTGACTCATTTTCTGGGTGCTGTAAGCCTTTTTAGACTCTGAGACATAAGTCTCCCAGACATCTATCCCTCTAGGGAAGTAAAGAACTCTCTAGAAAGTTATCTGAAAATTTATTTAATTATTTCCAGAGTAGCACTTTTCAAATTTTAACATGCAGATGAATTGTTCCAGGATACTGTAAAATTCATCTTCCTAATCAGACGGTGTGGGATGGAGCTTGAGATTCTGTGCTCCTAACCAGCGGACAGGTGAGGTGTATGCCACTGCTCTGCAGCCTGCACTTTGATAAGCAAGTTCCAGAGAATTTCTTATTTACTTGCTCCTGTTTAATGCTCTACGTAATGTCAAACTTACACAAATCTTTCAAATTATATCTCCCATTCAGTAATTCCCACCACAAACCTAAAAAAGGGAAAAAAATTTAAAAAGTTTTGAGCTCAAACCTTGTTTTTTGTTTGTTTGTTTTGTTTTGTTTTCCCTTGGCTTTCCCTTCTTGAAACTGAAATATACATTGAAGAAACCCTGTTATCAAGTCACAGTTCTCATATCATGTCCTTTGTGAAGATTACACATCAAATATCCAATGGATTAGCAAACAAAAAACAAAAAACAAAAAAAAACCAATTACTTATTAGCTTATACATGCATAGAGAACTTTGTTTCTATTGTCATTACCTTATGGATTTAACTAGGATGTAACATACACCTGAAAAATGGAAAATACTTGAAAATAAACACCCCAGGTTTGTGTGATTTCTTTCATTTTAGCATTTTATTTCTTCTAAACCGAAGGTTTACTTGTGAGTCAATAAAATGTCATCTTCTTTTCCATAGAGACTTAAAAGTCCTGTATAAGTAGAACCTCAAACAAGGTTATTCATTGATCCAGTCACTATAATAATAGTGTCACCATCTCTCCCATTTCAAAGTGCCATCCCAGACATTGTTAACCAGACATTAGATTCAGCTCCATTGTTTATCATAGATTTTGCCAGAAGTCTGTACACATAAGGGATAATCAAAAGACTTGTTTTCCCTTGATGCACATATGTTACCACATAATGTCTTTGCCCCAGGGGATTGAGAGCAAGATTTAGAATACAGCTCTTTCAGGTCACTTTGAATCCAGCCAAAGTTGGTTGTGACTAATACTGCTATCAACAGCTGTTCTGGTACTAATGTGAAATACAGAATGGTTTCAGCCTAGCTCCCTCTCAACAAGCATCCACACCATGAAAATCATCACCATCATTAGTACCCTCGCAGGCAGCATTGGGAGTCTGAATGGCAGATATCCCTAGAGATGAGTCCTGCGACAATAAGTCAGGTTCATTGGAGGCTTGTTATGAGGAAACTGTTTCACTTGTATGTGGCATCTGCTCTCTAAATAAAATGATTAGATCTCCAGGGCAATTTACATGGACCACTAAATTGGCCATAAAATATCATAAAATGATGACGGATTATTAGTTCTCCCCCTTTACACATATAAACATTTATCATATGTAGAAGCTCTGGCACTTGTGTTGGACCCTGTCTACCCTGTCCTGTCACTAACAGCATTTCATCTTCAGAAGAACAAATGAAAATGCCTACCCTTAAAGAAGACAGTATAGTTTCAATCAAAATTCTGACCTATTAATAATTTCTTTAACTGCTGGTTTTTATAAATAATCAAACAGGTTTTCCAAGTGTAGCTACATACTGATTTTTCCATATATTTAATTGGTAATTGTAAAACACTTTTCATCATTTTCACTTAAGATCTCACATTTGCAAACTCTATGTGTATAAATTATATTATTCACTATGTATAACCATGCCATGCAGTGATCTTTAAAGAATCTTTATTAGCAATACCATGTAGAAATCTAGTGTGAAATTCACAGACCTCAGTGGAAAAGAGTCTCTGACACCCTTAAGCAGCTCAACAGCAATATGAATTTACCAATAGCAAGAAGGTTATTCCCATACCCAAGAGAGAAGTATATATGTCCTCTTTGAGTGCCTTGTGACTTGGGTATGAGTGGGAAGGGTGGGTCACCCATTTGTCAAGACATCCTTGATTACATACATCTAAACTAAAGGGACAGGGTTATCTCTGTAGGAGGATACTATTATTTGGAAATTATACAGGTCTTCACAAGTTGTTTTATATTGTCATAAGCTCACTTACCTGAGAATAGGCAATGCAAATCTAGCATAAAAATACCAGGAAATCAACAACAGTAACAACAAACAAATTTTTGTGCCCCAATGGAGAAAGTGGAAACTAATTGGAATATTTCAAAAAGGTGATTTTCAAGATTTAAACTTTCAAAAAATAGCAGCATATGTTTTGTTTCTTTTCCCATTTACCTTTCTCATCAAAGCACTCTGAAAAAATCAAAACATATGGAAAATTGTAAAAATTAATGAACATTTATCCATGTACTTGCCACTACAATTAAGCAGCTGTTAAAAATCTTTTATTTGCCTTAATGAAAATAATTGTTGATAGGCAAAAGCCCACCTCTGTCTTTTTCCTTTCCTCATTTTTTTTGCAGAATAAGTTGGTTTGGTGTAAATAATTTCTATGCAATCTTCTGAACTTTATTCCACTTGTATAATAATCCAATATTTGCATCATTATATTTTGTATTTCAAGAATTCACAGTAATGATATTCTACGTTTAAAGTTTTTCTTCTCAACATTAGATTTTTATGATAATGTACATAGTTTTGTTTTTTTATTTATACTATTGTATAATATTCCATTGGATAAATAAACCACAGTAGTCACAGCTATGTGTTACAATGGTTCTTCAGAGGAGTGATGAGATTGTTCTCTCTTCTACTAAAATAAGTAATGCTTTAGTGAACATTGTAGTGCACATCTCCTCAAACCTACATGTGGGATATTCTTTAATAAAGACACATATTTGAGAAACTGTTGATAATAGATTATGCGCATCTTCAAATCCACTAAGTTTTGGCAAATTGATCTCTAAGGTGGTTATACCAATTGTCATTCCCCACAGTAGTATATGAGGTCCCTTTATGTCTCATTCTAAATATTTCTTGGTCATGCCTGTCCCACACCAATAATTGTAAATGGCATCACTTTTGTTTTAGTTTCTCTTTCCTTGAAATATCAATGAGGAATTTATGCATCATTTTAATTTTAATTAGTCAGTAGAGTTGCTTTTTCATATCTGAATCTTTTTTCTATCTAGTTGCTTAGCTTTTTTTCATTTTTATTTCTACTTGTTTCTATATTTTAATATCATTTTCAGTTAAATGAATTGTAACTCCCTTAGGGTAAATATTTTCCAAAAGATGTAACATTAACAAAAATGTTGAAGCAATTCAAATCTTTTATTTATCCCTTGTGGATGAAAAATTTTAAAGTGACTAGTAACATTTTTTGATCATCTCAGAATTATTATAATATTCCATGAAATAGTGAATAAATATAGGGAAAGAGGATTTATTTATACTTCCTTGTGTAAATATTTGGAAAAGGAAGTAAATTGTTTTTATTATTGTTTGTTGGGGTTTTTTTATCGTTTTCTCAAGGAAGGCTTATTGTTAAAGAAAGAAGAGTTGAATATTCTCCACTTTCAAGCCAGAAAGTTAGTCTTACAGTTTCATGAATAATGCCAAAAGATACAAAATCACTGGCTCAGAAACAAGGTAATTCATTATTCCCAGTACAAAAAAGTGGCACAAGCTTCATGTTTACACTGATGCCCTGTGCCCTTTCCCCACCAGTTTCTTAGAAATGACAGATAGGTCCAAGTAAATGCTGAATGCTTAGTAGATTTACATTATAGCTGAAGAACTCCAGCCTTAGGGAACCCCTATCTTTTATGATGAATTTTGACTGGTATTTGCCCTGAAGGGAGATGCTATTTTTAGCATGATGGATAGTAAAATTACTTTCAAGGAAAATCCTATGTCTTCCTTCCAAAGCTGTTTGCTATATAAGTATCTTTGAAACTCTATTCCAGCACAAAAGAGCAGAATACCCCCTACCCATAAAATGTAAAGGGGGGGATATTACTTCCATGGAAAATAATCTTTCCAAACTTGTGGCTGAACATATAAAATGATTTATTTCATGAGTAAATTGAAACATGTCTTTCAAGTTAAGTTTGTAAATTACTCAGAAACTTTACAAATAAAGTTTTCAATTCAAACTAATCCATATGTACATAGTTAAAAATAATCCAATCATACAAAAGGATTTACAATTAAAAGCAACAACACGATGCTCTAACCCTCACCACTACTAATCCCATATGTCAGAAGTAAATACTTTCATGTATTTAGTTTTTAATGTTTTAGTTTGTTATCTGCAGTTAGGTAGAGATGTTAATAATTAGCCCTCTAAGTTATTCCAACAAATACAAATGTTAGTTGATTTTTTTTGTTTCCCTATGTAAGATGAAAATTAAATAATGAAACATATGCCTGACTTTTATTGTGAATCAGTAAGGTGATTTTTGACAAAATAGATACTAGTTTTTATACACAAAAATTTCTGTTTTTGTGTTATTTATAACTTAGTAACTTCACTCATGACACTTTTAAATTAAATCCATTACTTATGTCTAGACAATCAAAAAATAGTAAATCAAGCTGTGATATGTAGTGTTTGGTGATTTCTCTGGTATAAATATTCTCATCATGACTGATTTCAGGCTTTCACTTTGACATCACTGCACATGCTTTTGGAAGTTGTTGTGAAACAACTCACTACTATGTAGTATTCTACCATATGGATGCAGTGAATCATCCCATAGGAACACGTAACAGTATAATTTCAGTGTAGTAAGTTCAAGTATTTATTACCTTTGTTTATAATATAATTTTTGTATTTATAAGTTTATATAGTTTGATTTCTAATAATGGCTATGTTTATTACCACTTATAATATTTCTGAAAACATAATAATTGATTCATAAGTTTATAAAAGTGAAACACCTTATACCACCTATTATCTCCATATTGTAAACCAGTATGCAAACCACTGCTTTTAATGTATTAGTTCTATGTGTTATCTTCTGATTCCCTGCATAAATGAACATTGAGCTCATATATGTTATTGCTTCTTTCCCTGTAGTAGCCAGCTTCCAATATGTTGCCTCAACTCCTTTATTTCTGATATTCAGGTTTTCGTATAGTCCTCTCCTTCCTTAATTAGGATAACTCTGTAACTAATTGAATATTGAGGAAATAATGATGTGTGAGCTTCAAAATTAGGACAAAAAAAAGACCAATGTGACTTCTGTCTTACATTTTAAAATCACTCTTTCTGGGAGAAGCTAGCCACCATATTGTGAGAAACCCAAACTGCACTATAGACACATTTAAGTGGTGAGGAACTAAAATATTCTGCCAAAAAGCATCACAAACTTTTCATCCATATGACTAATCCGTGTTGGAGCAGATACTCCAGTCCCAGGTATACCTTTAAATGACTGCAACTGGAACCCATGAATAGTACCAGAACCAGAACTACTCAAATAAGCTTCTTTTGAACTTCTAACCTGCAAAAATTGCAAGATGAAAAGCTTATTGTTATTTTAAGTCAGTGAGTTTTAAGGTAATTAATTATGCACTAATGAATAACTAATACATCTTATTCCAAGTTCTTTCCAGTCAATTATATCGATATTCCCGACTCCTTCATTTTTTACTTATTAAGTGAACAAATGTGTATATATGTATATCCTATGTATATCTTACTATGTGAGATTAGTACATAGTATCTAGGTACAAGAAATAGAGCACTGGAAAAATACTGACCCAATAAAGCTTGTATTCTGGTAGTAGAGAAAAACTAGATAAATACACACTATAATATTTAGTAATTATAAGTACTATGAAGAATACCAAAGCATATTAAACAACAGAAATATAAAGGTCAAGAAAAATCTGTGGTGGAGTAAACATTTTTGCAGAGATCTGAATAGGGTGCGGGAACAAGCCATGGGAATATTTGGAGTAATACATTTCCAAGCAGAGAGATAATCTGATCAATTTTACTCCCTTTACCCTCCACTCTTCCCTCCCCCTGGTCACCTTCCTCTATTCTACTGATCTCCCTTCTATTTCCATAGGATTCCCCCCACATTTTCCTCCCCATTTTCTCTCTAGCTTTCATCTATGAGCTTGTCTTGTTTTGTTTAATGTAATGCTCTAAAGTTGCATCCATTTTCCTGTGAATAACATAATTTCATTCTTCTGTATGGCTGAATAAAACTCCATTGTACATGTATACCACATTCTCTTTATCTACAGACACCTAGGCTGGTTCCCTTGTTTGGCTACTGTGAATTGTGCTGCTTTAAACATACATACATGTATTGCTATAGTATGTTGTCTTTTAATTCTTAGGATAAATACCTAGAAGTGATAGAGCTGGGTCACATGGTGTTTCCATTCCTAGTCTTTTGAGGAATCTTTATACTGATTCCTATAGTTGTATTTTCACAATCCCAATAGTATAAAAATCATCCTTTATCTCCATATCCTCTCCAGTATTTATTATTGTTTACATTTTTTTTTTTGGTACCAGGAATTGAACTCAGCAGTACTCAACTACTAAGCCACATCCTCAGCCCTATTTTGTGTTTTATGTGGAGACAGGGTCTCACTGAGTTGCTTAGCGCCTCACTGCTGCTGAGGCTGGCTTTGAACTTGCGATTCTCCTGTCTCAGCCTCCCAAAGTGCTGAGATTACAGGTGTGCGCCATCGTGCCCGGCTCCCCAAAAGTATATTTTTGATGTCTTTGTAAAGTATCACATGACTGTGTCTCTGTGTGTCTGTTGTTTTCTATTTTTTTGAATAGTCTGTTTGCAAGTCTAGTTTTTTTTCACTTCCCATTATGTTAGTGACTTTGGCTTGATGTTGCATAAAATAAAGACAATAAAGTTCCAAACTTTCCCCTCTCTTCAGCATAAGTAGAAAATGATTATCAACTGAAAAGTTATGCTAAGTTGATTACCATTCAAGTGTGAGGTAAAAGAAGCACATTTTAAGATCTTCAAGTTTTGTTGTCTAATCTCTAGTAGGTATGTGTTACTTTTGTAATTTCACAATTTATATTGTATTCTTCTGGTATCATTTTTTGACAAATTATGGGATAATTTTAGGGTAGAAATGAATGAGGAATGTTTGTAGAATGACTCTTGCACATTTACACAGATGTGGCTGTGTGCAGTTAGTTCCATGTGATTATTTGTCCTTGTCGGGTTCGATATGGGAATGCCTATGTACAATCTGTTGTGCTATTGTTACAACTGTAGTGATTGCATAAAACTCTTTACCCACCACAATAGACTTCGTGTTGTTCTTTGGTTTATTCTAAAATCATATATTTGTTCTACTTCTTTATTTTCCAAGTAACTCCTCATTTACTAGACCAATCCATTTTTGCTGTGGAGAGGCATTATTATTCTCCTGGTTTGGAGATATTGTTTCTTGAGCCCAGACAGATTTCCTGAATTTTACCAAAGAAAATCCATTTATTACTTCCCTAAAAGGAGTGTATTAGAAGTAAACTTATTTTGTACACAACTAAAAAATGGTCCTTCTCTTACCTCACACTTGAATGGTAATCAATCTAGCATAACTGCTCAGTTGATAATTATTATCCACTTACTCTGAAGGCATTGCTTCATTTTATTAGCATTAATTGTTGCTAACAAGAGCTTTCATGCAATCAGATTCTTAATTCTGTGTGACTATACTCAGCTGAAATGTATCTCCCTCAAAACAGATAGGCTGAAGTCCTTACCTTGAATGCTTCAGAAGGTGATCTTATTTGGAAATAGGGTCTACTCAAACCATAACTAATTCCATTAAGCTTATGGCTTCCTGGAAAGAGTGGGCTCCTAATCCAATATGATTTGTGTCCTTATAAGAAAATGGTCTAGTGAAAACAGAAACACACAGGGAGAATGCCACATGATGATGAAGGAGATGGGTTATGTAGATGCAAGCCAAGAATACCGATTGCCAGCCAACCACGAAAAGTGGGAAGAGTATTCCCTGACAGGTTTGGGAAGAAGCACGGCTCTGCCAACACCTTGAATTTGGAATTCTTGCTCCAAAACTGTGAGATATTTCTTCTGTTTTCAAACGTCCAGTTTATGGTACTTTGTTAACATCAGCTCTAGGAAACTAATAAGTGATCTTATTTCTTTCTTTCTGGATCAGTTAGGGCCTCCTATTTATCTTTGGTTGTCTGAAGTGTTCTGAAGATTTATCTAACTCTAGTTTTCCTCTTTAATTTTTGTTTCAGTGTTTTTTTTGTTGTGTGCTATGTAACTTTACATTTCTATTCCCATGAAAACTTTTATGCCCTGGGAGATTCTGTGTTGAAGTTCGATAACTTCAACCACTTTTTCCTCTCATTTCTTCTTCCTTTTAGAATTCTCATTAGAAAACCTGGTATTGCTAGATTGCTCCGGTTTTCTCTCTCCCTCCTCATCTCTCTCTCTCTCTCTCTTCTTTTATTTTCTTAGATATTTTTAAAACTTTCTACTCTACTAATTCAGTTTTCTCACTTTGCATTTTCTTCCTGCTATTTGGTTTCTTTTAATTTTCAAATTTTAATTTAAATTTTTGTTTTAGGGAGTCACAGATGGTTGAACCATTCTGAGAACTAATTAGAGGAGTTTTGTAAGTTGTTTGTTTAAAGTGTGCTTTGGTAATTTTTAGTTGTTTTCAGATTTTAGCATCTCCCTTTTGTCTTCAAGTTGTGGTTTTTCTCTAATGTCTGGTGACTCTAGTTTCTCTTAAGAATGATGCAGTACACTACTCTGTGTATCTACACGCTGGCTGACTGGTGAAGTGGGAGTGTTAAACTGGGGTCACCCAATTATCCTGAAGGTGGAAATTTTGTTTCAGGAGAAGGAAAATTCATACCTAGAGCTCCCAGAGGGATTTCTCTTTGGAGGAAAACCTGAATGTTAAATGCCTGGCAGCAACATGAGGAAAGAAGTGGGAGTACTAACTGTGCCTATATTGATTTTCATTCAATAACCCAGTATTTAGTTCCTTCTTTAAACTGTATCTTTCTTTGTCCCTGGACTTTTTAATTGTCAAACCTTTCCTTGGGTTTCTCAGAATAGATTGTGGGATCTATATAACTTATGCCTTTTCTAAACTTTAGTAATAATTTTAACAGAGGCTCAGTAAGGAAAGGAGATAAATAGCAGTTGAAAATCTTGAACCAGAATTCCAGAAATTTTCTTTTTTCAAAACATCCTCCAAACAGATTATTTAGAAAAGAAAAAAGCAGTATCCAAACATGCAGACTTCATGTAATTTAACTTCAAAAATAAGCAGAATTTAAAAAGGTCCAAAAATTCAGTAGATAACTACACAATTACTAATGTGAAAGTATATCTACTTTGCTTACTTATAGAATTGGTTTCCTTTTGAATGATTATCTTCAGTAGCTTCTATTTCTTCTTCTAGTAATGATTTCCGTGTGTGTGAAATCCTGTCATTCACAAAAACATGAGTGGAACTGGAGATCATTATGTTAAGTGGAAAAGCCAAGCACAGAAAGACAAGTATAGCATAGTCTCACCCATGCAGAATCTAACCGAGTTGATCTCCTGGAAGCTGAGAGTATAATGGTGGTTACCAGAGGATGGGAAGAGGGTGGGATGGGGAGAGGTTGATTAGTGGTAGGATTAAGAAGTTCTAGGGTGCTCTTGTCTTGCACAGTAGGGTGAATATAGATAGCAATAATGATTAGTGGTAGGATTAAGAAGTTCTACAGTGCTCTTGTCTTGCACAGTAGGGTGAATATAGATAGCAATAATGTATCTCCAAATAGCAAGAAGAATAGAGTTTGAATGTGTTCACCGTAAAGAAAAACATTTGAGGAATTAGGTTATGTTTAATCAATTTAAACATTATACAATGTGTATATTTATTGAAGTAGCACATGGTACCCCATAAATATATACAATTTTATATGTTCTTATATCAGCTAAAATAAATTTAAATTTAAAAAAATGAAAAAATTTTAAAAATAACCTTAGGTTCCTACATCATGAAGTGAAATGTTAGACTGGGTATAATTTATGTTCTTTTTAGGCTCTGTGATTCTGTGGTTTAAATAGAAGTATTTCATTTTTATGTCACCCTACTTCTGAAAGATCTTCAGTGATACTTAGATAGAGTCCAGTTCCTTACCAAGGCCTGTGCTTAAGTCCATGGTCTAAACCCTGCCTGACCTTCTACCTGCAGCCATTTTCACCCAGTAGTTTGGTGAAACCATACTGCTCACTTTCTCTTTCCTCAGATATGCCAGGTTCTTTCTTATCTCTGCTCAATTTTCTGCCAAAATTGTTCTTTCTTCCACATTTTCCACAGCCAGCTCCTTTGGGGCTTAGCTTTAAAGCCTCAGGAAAGACTTCTTATCACTCTTCCTTCCTTTCCATCATTTCCTTGAACACATTCCATGATTTGTAATGATTTGTTTTTTTGGTAAGGGAAGGAAACAAGCCACTGCAGCTCATCAGCAAATCTCTTGCCTGGACTCCTGTCTGGGACACAAGCATGAGATAAATATTTGATGTAAGAGAAATGGGACTTAAGTGAATCATTTTTATATAAATGTACCATTGCAATGAATTTTATTTTGTAAAAGTGATAACTGGTTATATAGAATAAAACAAATTACAAATTAAGTTTCTTGTATACTTTTATATTCAAACTGTATTAAGTCAAAGCCTGTTTGTATTCAGATTTTCCAGTCTGTCCTTGCTTGAAATTGGAAGCATTTTAAGAATAATTTATGCATCAAGAAAAGAGTATAATGCTCTAGTGATGCAAGGCCCCTGAGGGCAGAGTTTCAAGTAAAATATTCATGAAGCTTAAGTGCAAGAGACATCGGATTTTCAGTGGTATTTTAGCACCATATTTCTGTACAAGGGAATTGTAAAGTGCAAGAATATGAGACAGAATAAATATTTAGGACAATAAAGGGAGCCCATAAAATGAATTCTTGCCTCTCTAGTTTTTAAGTTGTTATCCTCCTAAGAGAGTTTGTGTGTGTGTGAACACGCGCACATGTGTGTCCATTTTAGGTCCTATTAGAAGTTCTGGTGTAATCATTATGAAAATTAATATTAAGAATCAGTGTAGATTTGGCTATTCCTATGTGGGTTAGCCTCTGAATTTCATTCATGTTTGACCATTTGAAATTGAGATGATTTTTCTTCAATTAGTTCTGTGAAAAAGAAAAGATAGGACATAATTTCATAAGTTGCATGAGTTTTTGTGAGGGATTTTCAGTTCCTCTGGATAAAAAGTAGTGTTTTTCTTCCTCAACTTATAATCCACATTCAACTCTATACTTTATAAGGAATTCATTATTTTCTGAGGTATTCAAGGAAAGGATATTGGAAAATAGGTGATATCCAATAATCATTTAGAATCCTTCAGGTTGAAAATGATCTTTAAAAGGTAAATTGGTAATAGTATATTAAAAATCCTTTCCATGTCAGTTTGTCTACAGGTATATCTTTATTTCTCACATATCATTGATTTCTTTATTCTAATTCTTCATCAAAGTCATTTTCTAAGTTTTAAAATAGAATATTATATTAAATACTCCAAGCTATACCTTGCATCCAAGCCTTCATGAGTATACTATACTGACTCCTCCTGCCACCTGAGCTAACCCTCAGACTTAAGGTCACCATTCAACATGCAAAACATTGGTTTTACAAAAATGTGTAAGCCTAGAAATTAATCTACAGTATCTTTATTTTGTGACATTCTTGAATATTTAAACTGTGTTATATAATGGTCTGCCAACATCTTAGACTGATAATATATCACTTGATTGTCACCTCTTTTGAAATACCTGGACCAATGTTTTTCTTTTAGAGCAGTAACTGTAACATTGCATGAAATGTCAAAAGAAGACCTGTCCAGAGCAATGATGCTAGGCAAAGCACAGTGCCCCTGTTGCAACGGCAAAACTGCATTTCTTCCAACCCTAATTCAGATGTAAGGGAGAATAAGGATGTCATATTCAGTCCACAGGCCTTAAAAGACCAGTTTTCAACATCCAAAAGAACCATGTTAATTGCCATCACTGATGTGAGTGGGGTATTTGTAAACTTAGCTTTGGAAAATGGCCAAATATTCCATAAAAATAAGATTTCATGGAGGTAAACATGAATGAAACATAGAAATTGTAGCCTTATTATGTAGAAAAAAAAGAGAAAACATCCCATTTATCTTGAATTTAATATTTTAATTAAGTAATTTTTAATGCTCCATTGTGGCCACAGATGGCTCTCCACCTCCAAAGGGCTTTATTAAGGGATAATTGATAAATGAAAATTGTCAATATTTACAGTGATGTTTCCATACATATGCATTGCGGATTGATTAAATCAAACTAATTAATATATCCATCACTACATATACTTTTTTTGATGAGAACATTCAACATCTTTTATCAGAAATGTTTAAATATGTAATATATTATTAACTATAGGCATCATGTTATAAAAAGTCTTTTGAACTTATTCATCCCACCTAACACCGTCTTCATATGCTGTTACTGACATTTCCTTATTTCCACCCCTTTTCTCAGCCTCTGGCAGCCACTACTGTTCTCCTCTCTGTTTCTATGAGTTTACTGTTTTCTGTTTCCATATATAAGTGAGATCATACAGTATTTGTCTTTTTCCCTCCCTGGCTTATTTCACTTAATATGAGGTCTTCTAGGTTTAGTAATATTATTGCAAATGAAAGAATTTTCCTTTTTTTAAAGGCTGAATAATATTCTTTTATAAATAAGTATATAACATTTTCTTCACTCATCTGTAAATGAATATTTAGGTTGAACCTTAGCTGTAATAAATAAGGGCACAATAAGCATGAAAGTGCAGATCTCTCAACCCTGAGCAGAGGCAAGATAATGGTGTTTGATGCTTCCTCCTGGACCATCCACTGGCACTGCTTTAAAGTGGGCACCTTCAGAAGTGGTTCCTTTGGATTTATACCCAGTAGTGGAATTGCTGAATCATATGGGAGTTATATATTTAATTTTTAGAGGAAACTTCACATTGTTTTCTATAATGGTTATACCAATATAAATTCCCAGTATTGGTGTACAGTGCTCTCCTTTGTTGGCATCATTCACCTGTTTAATAATAGCTATTCTCTCCATTATGGGGTATTAGAACACTGTGATTTTAATTTGCATTTCCCTTATGATTAACTGCCTATCAGGTCTTTGCTCATTTTCCCGTAAGGCTATTTCTTGCTTTTGGATTGTGAGAGTTCATCATGTATTTTGGATATTAACTCCTCATTACATATATGGTTTATAAATATCTTCTGTTTTTTAGGTTATCTCTTCACTATGTTGATTATTTCATTTGCTGTGCAGAAGCATTTTAGTTTGTCTAATTTGATTTTGTTGCATGCTCTTTTAGGGTCATATTATAAAGATTCTTTTCCAGACTAGTCAAGAAGTAACCCCTGTTTTTGCTTTTAGTTCTATTTTCAAATCTATGTTTAAATCTTAAATCCATTTTAAGTTAATTTTTATTTCTGATGTGAGATAAAGGTCCAGTTTCATTCTTCTGAGTTTGGATATCCAGCTTTCCTCACACCATTTCTTGAAAACATTATCCTTCCTCAGTAGTATTTTCCTGGCACATTTGTGAAAAGCAATTGCCTGTGAGTGAACAGATTTATTTCTAGGATGTCTCTTCTGTTCCAAAGATCTACTTGTCTATTTTTAAACCAATCCCATGCTGCTTTAATGAGTATAGCTTTATAGTATATTTTGAATGTAGGTAGTATAATGCTTCTAGCTTTGTTTTGTTTTGTTTTGTTTATTTTTTCCTGAAGATTGCTTTGAATAGTCAGGGTCTTTTGTGGTTCTATATGAATTTTAGTATTATTTTTCCCCATTTACCTCTGATTTAAAATTAGTATTTATTTCAACCTTGAAACTTTGCAACTTATTTAGAGCAAAATATTTTTGCAATTGTATAAAGAAAATCAAATAAAATTCATATTTGGCACCTGAGTTCACATTATTATTAAGTATTTGAAAACACGTTATGGTCAAATGTAGGTAGAAATGAGAAAGAGCACGACTGAAGTACTTCTGGAAGCTTTGATTTCTTGGTCCCTCTTTACCCAATGCTCTACAGCAGCATTTCTTAATTTCTCTATCATAATTCATGTTTCCCCCTTTTTCTCAGATCTCTATTTTTATTCTTTTTGGTTCTCTCTAATCATAGCCCAAACGTGATAAATGAGTATAGGGCGAAAACATGACAAGATTGGGGAAAATCTTTATATCATTGTTATCTCATTAAACCTAGTTTTCTCATAAAAGCCTGTTCTATAATTTAATGGCCATAAAAATCAGTTCTCTCTGACAGCAAAATATCTTTTTGTGGCTCATTTGAAAATTACAATATTCAATGTGTGGCTTAATCTGAAATCTGGAAATAATTGAACTTTCCTAAGTGAATTTCATCTCAACAGATTTTTGGAATATCAATGTCAGAGAGATTTTAATAGACTGGGATAAGCCTTGGGTAAATGTTAGGATGTCACAAACTTGTCATTCCTCTTTACTGTTTAAGAATTCAAACATAGAAGTCCTGCTAAGTCTTGATAAATAGTATCCCTGCTGTGAGCTTATTGAGGTGATGGTTTTGGTGTGCTTGCCTCCCAGTTTTCCTATCCTGTACCTTTCAGGGGTCATTTCAGGACTGCTGGCAACCCAGCAGCAGTCTTTATCTTTTCTTCCCCTCAGCACAGCTGTTTCTGAGCTGGCTGGAGTAGAAGTGACTTTGAAAGCCCTTCCCTAGCCTCTGCTCAGAATTCACACTAGCTTTCCACTTGCTTTAATGCCAGGAATAGAGTCTTACTGTCATATTACAATGTGAAAGTGAATTTATTTTATGTTGTCATGAAATATATCCTAAGCTCTTAAACAATCAATCACTTTTGTAGTTCTGAAACATTTAAAGCATGCAAGTGTTTTTACTATTTTTTCTTAGTAGTCAGTAATCAACTGTCAGGGTTAATATTCTGATAACTTTCCCCCTCCAAATGCATTTCATTTGTAAATACATCAAAACATAATTTTATAACACTTTTAAATATTTTTGTGTCATTCATGTGGATGAAGTACTTACAAAAATCATAGCTCTAAGGCTGAGACAGGACAACCGCGAGTTCAAAGCCAGCCCCAGCAACCTCGAGAGGCTAAGTAACTCAGTGAGACTCTGTCTCTAAATAAAACACAAAATAGGCCTGGGGATATAGCTCAGTGGTCGAGTACCCTGAGTTCAATCCCCAGTATCAAAAAAAAAAAAAATCATAGCTCTAGTAACAGATAATTTGTCATATAATTTTTTCTAGATTTGCAGAAAAGCAGAGATTTTTCCCCAAATGCTGATTGAAGAAAATTTATTTCCTTTGTAATTTTTGTCATAATATTTGATATTTAGCTTGAATACTGTCCTAAGCTATTAATAATATAAACATAACAATTTTATTAAGTTTGGTGTATGGTAGGTAGTCTTTGAAGCATTTTCTATATGTTATTTATTACTAAGTAATCCTGTAATATAATTACTATTTATTATTCTCATTTTACAGATGAATAAACAGAGGTACAAAGTTTTGTGACTTGCCTTAGGACATCAAGTTAGTAAAGAACCTAGATTTAGTCTCAGGCAGTCTAACTTCAAAGTCGGCCACATAAATAACACTCTATATCACTTCTTTCTTTAAAAATAAAATCTTATCTCAGCATTAGACAGTATTAACAATTATGACTTAGAGGAACATTCTTATATCTATGTTTTTAAAATATGAGTTATCCACATTCTTTGGGAACAAAGTTGTTGGAGATTAAGAACATCATGACACATCTGAGTCTTTGTAAACTTGTGAAATGTTTCAATATATAAATCAGAAAATTGAATGTTAAATGTGATTAAACTTTCTGTAAAAAGGAAGTATTTGCTTCTGAGGACTAGCATGTTGGTTTGTACCTCGCGTGTAAAATTTTCCAACTATGTGTTCACAACAATGCGTTGCTTAACAACAAGGATGTGCTCTAAGAAATGTATCATTAAGTGATTTCCTCATTGTGCAAACATCATGGAGTACTCAAAGACTGATACCACATCACTAAGCAATGCAATCATAGAGGACCACCTTTACATAGGGGGTCTGCAATCACAAAACATCATTATGCAGTGCACAACCATACTGTATTGCTTATCTTATCCAAGTGAAACAATTTGAAAAATTATTTGATATATTAGAGAGTCAAGGTATGTTAATAAAAATTATTACCCTTCTCATACATGTTATAGAGAATAATATCTGGTTAAGTATGTTATATATGCTAAACAAAATAGATAGCAACATATATTTGAACCCAAGCTCAAAGTGACACATATCTATTTGCAAAGATGAGCTTCTTAAATTTGGATTCAAATTTGTTAGTCATGATTACATATTAGAAGTGCACTGAAGCACAAATAAACTGAATAATTTATAGTTAGTGTCAACACAGTTAATGAAAATGTCTGAGGCAAAGGGTTTAAATCATAACTAATGGTCCTGAGCTCATGGTTTTTACCTAGGCTTTAGAATATGGATAAATACCACCTTCTGGAATGTCCTTCCTATAAATTATTGTTCTACAGATGAGGCCCTGAGCTGTGTTTATGGTACTTCTAGAATTTCTGGGACATTGGTTCTAGTGGACTGTTACCCAGAGAGGCCTGAGGCATTCAGCATTCTAATGGAACTTGATTCAGGATATTCAGGGTATTTATCAGTCTGGGTGCAAAAGACCAACTGTAGCTAGGGGTAAAAATCCAAGAAGACATAAAAAGATCGTAGTTTTATAAAGCAGTAAATTTCATCTTTTATGCCTAGAAATGGGGGTTCACAGAAAAATTTTAAGGAATTAAATCTAAATTTTAAAAAATGTACAGCATGAACAGGCAGTCATCATATTTAAACAGGACCTGCCTTTTTGTCTGGCTATTCTTCTATTTTTTAGCTTGGATACTCTATCACTTGTGCAAAAACTGTCTCTATAGCAAATTCCAACCATACTTCTTGATAGATACAGTTAGTATAACTGGAGAGACTTAATTGTCAGAGTTCAAGGACATACTAATTCTTATTTATATATACAGGCACATTTTTACACATGCATTTATTATCACAGGAAAATTGCATGAATCTGTCATGAATTATATGTTCATCTGCACATATATCTTCATTTTACACAAAAATAAAAAATATCTTATATCCAGCACAGTAGAAATGAAAGTCATATGTATAGCTTCCCATCAATTCCATTCACTATTTGAGGCTCTGTTTGAAATGGGCTATTTAAATCCCTATTTCAGTTGAATGACCTGAAGAGGTAAAACAAAACCACATATATTTTTTTCTTTTACCATATAGACTTGAGCAAAATGATTAATTTATATTTCTGAAAGTTTTCTATATTTCTTTTTTATCATTCTCCCATTCAAGAAAATTATAAGTATATTATTTATTCCCAAAAATAGCACGCTGAAAAAAAAGGTGTATTAGAACATGGCTTCTTCTATCCTCATAGAATTCAGCAGTTTCACACATACTAGAAAAGTAGAATATTAAAGATGGAAGAGTCATAAATGATCCACTAATTTCAATCCTTCATTGTACAAAGAATAAAATTCAAGCATATGTATAGTGTATGGCTTTGCCAAAGAACACTAGATCATAAACTCATAAATTAGAATGGGCACTCAATTTTCTCTGTTCCAGAGCAGTGTTATTTCTAATACAATATTGTGATTTAAAACAGAAAACAAAGAAACTAAAAAGTTTTAATGCACCAGCAATACAAACTTTTTTACCTCTTAAACTCAGATAAGTAGACTGAAGTTATTATGCATTAATTATAAAGGAATAAATAAATGTAAGACAATAGAGTATAGGAGAACATATAAAATGATTATGCTTCTTTTTAAAAAAAAACTGTGTGAAAAGATAATATTCATAATCTGATTTGTGGCAACTTGAGGAAGACCAGGTTTCAGTGGCATGTGATCCATGCATTGCACTCAAAACATTTTATATCTTGTGCAGAGGAAGAGATAGTCATTTTCTTTAAGGGAAGCTCCAGGGGATTTCAGAAAATTACCTAACGATGGAAAAATACAGCACACTGAAACATTAGTCAAACTTAAGTTTTCTGGGGGAAGTCTACTATTGTCCTGTGAAAACACCAAACCAACCACTCGCTGCCTGAAGGACAAAAGGTAAACTTCTTGATTCTCTGTGGTTTTCCTTAGCTTCTCCCACACACCTGCTGCTTCTCTTCCCCATCACCTCAACAGAACCTCTTCAGGAGTAGTCCTAAGGAATGTTCTGTTCCAAAATCTGCCCATTACACATAGCCTGTCTTCTGTTGGCAGTGTTCTCCCAAGACATTTGTCATAGATTGTTAGAGAGGATGTGGAAGAAAATATAAAGAATAAGAAACATTACAGAATGTATCAGCCAGCACATTCTTTCTACGGTTAGAAAGAAGATGAGATTCAGTCAGATTGGGATTAAACCTTCGTGAATCGTTTTGTAGGGTAATCAGCAAAGAGTTTACAAGGCAGAGAGTATAAGGAAAGGAAGGTTTGAAAATGAAATTTGAATAAATATTGTTCTAGCTTCTGTCTGTTAGGCAACATATGTATAATAGTTGTAGTTACAATATCTTATTATTTAATTTTTATAGCAGCTCTCTATTTGAAATAAGAAGTCCCTTTTGAAGACTAGAAAAATAAGTAAAATCTCTTGTAATTGGCAGAACTAGGAATCAAATTCTAATCCTTATTTACATAATTATAACTTTAAACATTAATTTTTATCTATTTTAAATATAAGAAATGCATTTATGTTTATACATAGAAGTATTTACTGTACTCCTTCTCACTGATAATTGTTATTGAATTGGGGCAGCTGGGCTGGGCTTCATAGAGTAACAACATAGAGGCTGTTGTAAAAAGATTCCAACAGTTGATAAATAGCCTTTTCTGATGCCATGATTGAAAATTGTCATAAAACAAAATCAAACAGCCTTTTGAAACCAAATGAGACTTCTAACATTGACAATAAGCTCATATGTACAATACACTTCCAAAATACTTATTTACAACCAGAAATACAACTATAAAGCAGATAAGAATTTTTATGTCCATTAATCAGTGCTTTTTCCCCTTATAGAAAAATCTACATATTAAACTCAGAAATTTGATTTTTAACAATGGAGTGAAGTCAATAATAATGGAGAGGACAACTATAATGTTCCATATTATATGCTATCAGCAGCATTTTATTAAACTCTTCCTTTGGATTATTTCACTTAATTCTCACAATTGCATGAATGCCCATTTTATAGATGGAAATAGGAGACTCAGAAAGTTTAAGTAACTCCCCCACATTTTGTGTAGATAGTAAGAATCATTAACAGAATTTAAACGAAAATCTTTCAAACTTCAGAGCAGAGCATTTGATCTTGATGTAGTGCTGCCTCTCAAACCTGATCTAAGTTCCCGGAAGGCAAAGAAACTCAATAGCATTGAGTTCCCAATGGAGGCTTGTCATGTGTACCACACTTCAAATTCATCCCTATGCCTTCAGTTCTCATATGAATCCTATGATATACATGTCTTCATCATCATTTTACACAAAACAGAAGCTCATATGTAAAGCCTAAGGCCATATGGTTCATAAGTAGCAATAATGGGAGGACTTCATTCCTGACTTAAAGCTTGCAGTCATTCTTTTCCTATATGCTATCTTTCTAAGCCAGGCATGCATGTCAGATGATAATACATACAAAGTGCTCTTGCACTTTGTATGTATTAACTTATTTAATTTTATGGCAATTCTAGGAATATGAGTCTACAATTATCTTCATTTTATGGATAAGGAGGCTTAGTCAGACAAAAGTTAAGTAATCTTCCCAGAGTCACACAGCTAGCCAGTGATACACCTGGGATATAAACCAGGCAGGCTGGTTCCAGAGCCCTACACTTTCCAACCTGTTGTATGTTTTTAATAACAGATAAAATATAGCTCTCTGGCCTAATGCATTCAATTATATGTTAGCAATACTTTAATCACAGGCAGAAGAATGCCTCTCCCATACAAAACCTGAGAATAATGAAACAAAGGAAATATATTCCTAAGAGAGCAAGATCAGTTTTGTTCTTACGGCTATTGTTGTTGCTTAAAATGCTATTAGTCAAAATAATGTACAATAGAGATGTTCAGATTAAAGTCTGACTAGATACTATGACTCCAGTCTTGCCTTCCTGAGACTCAATCCCCATCTCCTTGACAGAACTTGAGATGCATAGCAAAGGTACCTGTACTCAACAAAAGTCAGAAATCAGCTAGTCATGCAGAATTACATGTGGAAATCATGAAAAAAAAAAAAATGGTAGTAACTAAGTGAGGTCTGGAGGGGAACAGAATAGAAATGGTTCATGCTAGCGTATATTTCAGGGAATGAGGTGAACCTCAAATCAATCTCATTATTCTTGTAAAACTGATTTAGAGGTAAACCATAGTGGGGATCAGGCACTTACTTGCTCTATTCATTCATAAGAATGTTCTGTGGAAATTAGATACTTGGATCAATTCTAAACGGGGGAACCGTCATTAGATCTATCCCTCCCAACAGAGAGGAACTTACTGAAGAAGGAAAAGAATACCAAGTTCTCTGGGGAGGAAAAAAAAAGGAATCTTCATCCTATCATGAGAATGAGCCAGAAAAGAAGGAGGACACAGAGGCAGCAATTGCTAGATGTTAAAAATTCACATTTTGGAAAGCTTAGAAAAAGTATTGCTACAAGTGCAAATATTAATAATGTGCAGATGCAGTGAAAGGAAAGGGAAACTGTCAAAATTGGACTTAGGCTATACCAATCACAGACAGTGCTGATGAAGAAGGTGTTGTGATGTCTAACAAGATCCATGCAATTGTCCAAGAAACTACTCATAAATGTGAGAACATTAAAAATGATGGCAGTAACAGTGTATAAATAATAATGGTAACAGAAGAATAATACAGACACCTAAGAAAATTGCCAGTGAGTTTAAAGCAAGAATGGAGTTGAGAAAATTTCCAAAGATTTCTTTTCAATCATACTTAAATTCAGAAGGGTAAGAAAAAGGAAGGTCTGCTGCTTGGAGCTGAGAATGAGATATTAATAGATGATTGTGTGAAAGCAGTACTTTTCTATGCCGTTTGACTTTCCTCTTTAGACAAGAAGGTAACTTTCACTGTAGAAAAAAAATGAATTCCAGGTATAAACGTTTGCATCTGACTACTTTGATTATATACTACATTGTTTTGAGAACTTGAAATTCACATTGTTGAATTTTTGCTAGTTTCTTTATGTTTTGAATAAACAATATATGCCAAGCTCTGTATGAAGTACTTTATAATCATCAACTTAGTTGTTCCTTAGATCAGTTCTACAAGATTTATGATCTTCTCCCAATTATGAAGAATAGAAGATAGAAATTTTAATACGTGAGGGTACTGTCTATCCCAAGATCTACCTGTCCAGTGACATTGACCTTTTAGATGAGGTTTTTTGGGCCAACTTGTTCTTATTGAGCTCACATTGTTCTAAGGGTCCTATTTAATGTCCACAATTTATTTATAATCTACTTTGCACTAATTAGTTGAAGAATCTTATGTTATTTAGACACTAAACTGACCATAGAGATAGATTATATCTTGATTAAATCTGTAGTGGATATGATGCTGAGAATGACAGAATCTAGAAAGGGACAAGGTTTTTTTTTTTTTTTTTTAACAAAAGGAAAATATTGTATAAGAATGAATTTGAAAAGGTTGAGTGTCCCCTGAGGGTGAAGTTTATGTGTTATCAATCTTTACCACTATTGTTTAATACAGTTATACCAATGATTTGCAGTTCAAAATTTAAGACTTCAAAAATGTAATGTGATCTTCAAAGGATATATAATGGATCTATCTGTAAATATATAAATTTTAAGTAGAGACTTGTTCAGTGACTGCTTTACTCAGCTTTTTGTGTCCATGTGACCAAAAGACCTGACAAGAACAACTTAGAGGAGGAAAAGGTTATTTCAAGATCATGGTTTTGGAGTTCTATTCCATAGATGGCCAACTCCATAGCTCTGGACCCTAAGTGGGACAGAACATCATGGTCAAAGAGCATGGCAAAGAAAAGCAGCTCAGGACATGGCAACAAGAAGCACAGAGAGTGCTCAGCTCACCAGGAACAAAATATAAAGCCCAAAGGCATTTCCCCTGTGAGATACTTCTTGGGGCCACATCCAACCTGCCTACAGTTACCACCCAGTTAATCCAGCAGTGGACTAATTCACTGATTGGGTTAAGGTTCTCAGAACTTAACTATTTCACCTCTAAACTTTCTAGCATTGTCTCACACATGAGTATTGGGAGATACCTAAAATCTAAAATCTAAACCATAACAGTTACACTAAACTTACTGTGTTTCAGATGAAACTACCTGTTTACCATATTTTTCTGGTTACTCCTTGGATATAGAAAATGGAACTAATTTTTCTATTTCAAAATAACCCCTTTTCTTCTACTATATCTTACGTTCATCAGTCAGCATAGACTAGGTCATGGTATTATAACCAATAACTAAAAACCTCAATGACTTACCACAACAAAGGTTTATTTCTTGATCGTGCTTTATAAAGATAGAGGAGAGTTACCTTTGCTTCATCTCATCAACATTCTCTATCTTGTGTGCAGACTTTTTCCATTACTTATTGATGTGTAACAAACCATCCCAACACTTAGTGACTTGACATGACAGTGCAATAATTTTTTCATGGTTCTGTAGTTTGTATGGTTTCAGTAGGTGGGTTTTATACAGCAGATGATTCTGAGACATTGGGACTGCCATCATCTGGGGCCTTGGTTGGCCCAGATTGCCCAGCAGAGGTCAGTTTTTGATTGGCAGTTGATGCTGAATATTGGCTGATAGCTTTCTGGAACCATCTGCTGTACAGCCTGCATGGGAGATGTTTATGATACTTGGGTTCTCACAGCATGTCCACAGGATTTCTAGAAATCGTGTCCAAGAGACAGGAAGTGGGAGATGCACAGTCCCCTTTAAGACTGTAGTAGAAATTGGCACAGCATTTTTTTCTGCTTCGTTCTCTATTTAAAGCAATCAATCCTATGACTCACAAAATAGAGAAGTGAACTCTACCTCTGAAATAAGGAACATTGAAAGAAACTGTGACCATGTGCAGTACATAGGCTGAAAGAATGGCCATCATCTACAATTTGCTTTTAATTTCAACAATTTAAGTGAGAGATCTGAAGACTCTTGTATCAAAAAAGGAATTTTCAGTGACACATTTCTTCTCCAACAAGTGATTGGCCAATATTGGTCAAAGGACTGCATTTAACCACAGGAAGTGGGGTATGGGAAAACATGATTCTACTATGCCTCTTGAAAGGAAATGATAGAAGACTTAGGACAAAGCACTAGTGCTAACCACAGCAGGATATATCTCAGTGAATGGACTCATTATCCACATATAGATTCAAGACATAAACCTCAGATTTGCCACTTTTGATCCTTACTCACAACTAGGAAATTACCACTTCTATTGATTTTATCTTCTACTTGTAGCCCTCTCATTTATTTCCTCTCAAGACCCACTGCTGTCCTCATTAACCATTGCTCAGAACACTGCACGAGTTTGTCTACTTTCTTCTCGGAGGGCTTCTTTCTAATTTATTTTTCATAGCGCACCCCAAAAGAAATTTATATATATGAATATAATATTTTTTATAAAATTATATACATATGAAACATTTTATGCTAAATGAAAACTCTTTGGCTTCACATCGTCCATTAATTCAGTATATATTTATTGAACATCTCCTATGGGCTGGGTGCTATGCCCCTTCTTGCCAAAATACATTTTACAAATTCAATGTTGTTCCTCTGCCATTAAGATCATGTTTAAAATTCTTAATATAATTCATGAAGTGTTTTAAAAATGTGGGCCCAGGCCCAGCTTTTCATTTTGGAATAAGCAATTTTATTTCTTATTATTCGGATGTTTTTCACTTAGTTCTTTGATGGGCATTTTTTTCTCCAAGGATAAATTTTAGTTTTAGTTACTACTTTAAGAAGTACTAATTTATTGATCTCTACTTTTATTTTTGTTTATATTTTTAGGGAATCTTCTTCAATGATCTTTTACTAAATAATTGAAGTGAATGTTTAGTTCATTTATTTTCATTCTTACTCTTCTAATCATATTTAAGGAAATAAATTTAACAGTTGTGAGAACTTCAGCTGCCTCTCATGCTATTGATATGCTGCATATTCATCTTAATCATGTACAGAATAGCCTCTAATTGCATTTTATCACAAAATAGTATGTGTAAATGAATAAAAGTTGCACAAAATAAATCACTGAAATTCTGTTTCTAAAACCTTGACATATATTATTTTTGAACTACCTTTGTTCATATTTTGAGTGACCAATCATTCATTTTATTTTTCAATTACTTTTTTCACTTTCCAGCATTTCACTAACATTTTATGCCAAAAATTATGTGTGTGCTTTGCACTTTAAAAAAAAAAAAAAAAGAGGACAGCATTTCTGATTCTATGCTATTAAGGTCAATCACGTTTCTTTTCACTAAACAACAACAGGCTTGAATATGCGAATTCATATTTTTATGTAGCCTGTTAATCAAATTATTTTTATATAACATATTCTTATATCTAGAACTTGGGGATTAAACATTTAAACTTAATTGTTCAAATGTCATTTACTGAGTAATCCATTCTTTCCTACCTTTTCATATATTAAAAATTTCAGTTTGCGTTTGTGTTGTTTTGTTTTATTGATCTACATGAATAATATAAAGTTTTATTATAGAGGCTTAAAGATATAGTGTGATCACAGCACTGTTAGGGTAAATCAAATGTATTTTTCTATTTCAAAATATTCTTCATTATTATTCATCTCTATTCTAGATATTTTGTTGTGACCAAAAGACCTGACAAGAACAATTTTAAGGAAAAAAATTTATTTTGGGAAATCATGGGTTCCGAGGTTTCAGTCCATAGATGGCCAACTCCATTCCTTGGGGTCTGAGATGAGGCAGAACATCATGGCAGAAGTGTGTGGCAGAGGAAAGAAGCTGGGGACATCACTAGGAAACAGAGTGAAGAGAGATCTCTGCTTTCCCTGAAAATACACTCCCAGGGACCCACCTCATCCAGCCACCCTACCTGTCTACACTTAGCACCCAGTTTATTCCTATCAGGGATTAATGCACTGATTAGGTTAAAATTGTCCTAACCCAATCATTTTACTTTGGAACATTCTTGCATCATCTCACACATGAGCTCTTCCAGACCCTAATACCTAAACCATAGCAGGATTATTTAATGATTTTAACAAAAAAAAAAAATTTAAGTTATCTTTTTGGACTTAGAACAAATTTTCAGATGGAATTTGGAGAAAAATAGCACCAACGTTCTGGATATTCCAGGTGGGCAGTTATATCCTCAGTAAGAAATGATGACGTTACCTCCTTTTAGAGATATCTTTTATTTTTTTAATTAACCATTATTGACTACTATAGGTAAAATATTAAATAATAACAAAATTGGCCCTCTAATTCCTGATTTTAATGAGAATTGCTTCAGTATAATAGAGATAGTTTATTTTAAATTGGTACATTTAAGTAAATTAAAAATTGTATTTCAACTTTATATGGAAATTTTATAACAAGATTGGATATTACTTTATAAAATTCTACTCAGATAAGTTTTTTTATTTGTTGAAGTAATGAACCATCTTTGGAATAAATAAGATTTAGTTACTAGATATTATTTTAATAACTAATGTTGGATTCAGTGTTACTACTATAAATATGACCATTTTATATAAATAGATTTATTTTTTGTTTTGTGCTAGTTTTGTCAAGTTTTGGTGCCTTTTTATATTGGTTATATTTAATAATTGAGAAGAAAGTTAGTTACGTTGTAATAATGCTATGTAAGAGACCATCAATAAATTAATAGTTTAAAACAAACTTCTGTAATTTCCATGAGTCTAGGGTTGATTGGTTGGTTCTGCTGATCTGAATCAGATTGTGCTCACCTCTGGGCTTGCTCATCATCTGTGGTCAGCCTACTGCTTATCTGAGAGAAAGTTGAACTAGAATATTCTCATCAAGAATAATTCATCCCTCTTTCATGTGCCTCTCACATCTTTCTAACAGTCTAGCCCAGGCATGTTCTCATACCCGTCTTAGGGATCCAAGGGCTAACAGTGTTTGCGGTTAAGTTTTCTACTTTTTCATTTACTAAGCAAATAACAGCCAAAAATAGAGTCAGTGTGGAAAGTCCCAACAAAAATGCATAGATTCAGGGAGGTATAAAAAATTGAAACCAATTATACAATCAAATCACCACTGAAAGTGTTACTTATTTCCTATTGTCTACAATCTTTGAAATGGCATAAGGATTCTGTCTCAAGTTGCCTTGGAAGGTCGCGACTATATAAACCTTCTTTAAAAATATACTCCATTCATGAAGATTTTAAAATTCATTGGCAGAACTTCACTCTTAGACTTTTCTTATTGAAAACAAAACTCAGAACTGTAATGCTATTTAATCCCTAATGTTGTTTATTTGTATACTGTTCACATCCATAACTAGTGTTATATGAAACTTGCCCATTGAACTAATGATTTAAAAGAATCTGTTATTAGATTTCTTTATATGTTTGCCTTTTAAAAAATTTACAATGTGTTAGTTTGTTCTTTTTTAAAAAATTTTTTTTTGGTTTTGTTTTGATTTTTTGTTTGTTTTACTTTTGTTTTTGTTGTCATTCTTTTTGTTTTTATGTATTATGTTCTCTACAAAGAATTTGTTTTACAACTCTTTCTGGCTTCTTGAATCAATACTTAGTTCACTTATTTTAATTTTGTTGCACTTAATGATACTATCATGTTACTTGAATATTCATCTGAAATCAAATTTTACCCTATAAGTTTTTATATATAGTGCCAATATATCTATATACTAAATATGTGAGAAATCCTTTTCCAATAATAATTTCTTTGGTAAAGACCTTTAGTTAAATCTATCAGTTTTAAAAAATATCTGTTATTAATTTCCAGTGTTATTGTATTGTGGTCAGAAAAGGTAAACTCTTTTATTTATTTTGTGACTTGCTCAGAATTTCAGAATATGTATGCATTGCTTCATTGTTTAATATATGGTCAATATTTTTATGTACAGTTTAAAAACATGCTGTATTTTCTGAGATATTCTATTTGTTTTAAAATTAGTAATATTAGCTATAATATTTATATATAATTTTTCTTTCATCAATTATAGATAACAAGTCATATACTTTTTTGTCTCATATAAGTATCTTTCTGTTTTTATTTCTTTGTTTTTGTATTTCTAAGAATTTTACTATATATGTGTATTTTTTCAATATATAAAGTTTCATCAACTATAGTTCGAAATTTTGTTTTATCTGATATCTCTCTTACTATAAGAGTTTTCTTTTTCCATTCTTCATTAAATAATTTTAAGACTTACTGATATCTACAGTGGAACACATATAATCACTTAATGTTTCACATGCAATAATTCATTTAGCTTTGAAAGGAACCATATGAAATATGTTCATTATCCCATTTACTGAGGAATAAAATTGAGGCATAGAGAATTTATGTAAGTTGTTCAAACTAACAAAACTAATAATACCACAGCTGAAATTTGAACTCAAGCTTTCTTCTAACAGGGTTTTAGCAACTGCATTCTGTTGCTTCTTTACATGTATACTGGTTGGTTTTATAAGAATTTGGTAATTTACCCCCTAAATCTGCTAAATCTTCATTGCTTTGTCAGGTATACTGAAGAGCCCAACAAAGGCATTTTTATCACTTACTATAATTATGATTATTTCTAGGATTTCAGTTTGATTCCAAGAATCCATCTCCCACTGAAATTTCCCATCTGTTCATGCATGTTTCTCTAGAGTCTCCATCACATTAATCATGTTTATTTTAAATATCCTAGCTCGTAGTTCCAATATCTGCATTTTTTTTTTGGGTACCGGGGATTGAACTCAGGGGCACTTGACCCCTGAGCCACATCCCCAGCCCTATTTTGTGTTTTATGTAGAGACAAGGTCTCACTGAGTTGCTTAGTGCCTCGCCATTGCTGAGGCTGGCTTTGAACTCGCGATTCTCCTGTCTCAGCCTCCCTAAGTGCTGGGATTACAAACGTGAGCCACCGCGCCTGGCTTCTGCATTTTATCTATATCTGCTTCAGTGATGATTTTTCTCCTAATAGTAGATGGGTTTTTTCCCTTGCATTTTCATGTGTCTTATAATTTTTAAATGAAAATTGGACATTATATAAGGATAGTAAGACTGAGGAAAACAATAGTAATGCCCAGAAATATTATGCCTCCTCTTTGGCTAGCCTTTTATTGTGGGATATTTGTGTAGTCAAGAGTCAATTTGACTTTTTGCTTCTTGTTACACTGAATATACCACAAGCTCTGGAGGTGCTCATCAAACATTATGCTTAAATTAGGGATTGATTCCTTACAAGAAATTTCTAATTATCCCTTAACATTTGGTTTTCCTGTGAGATGGTGCAACAGTGGGACTATGTTTTTATACTGATGACTCCTCCTCAATGATAGACAACCATTACTTGTTATTCAACACTTGTTACTACCTGAGTAAAAGGCGCGAAATGGAAGGGAGGTCTTTGGTTTAGGTAGACGATGTGTCTCTAGATTGATGATATGAATTTCTCCTTCCCTTCTTCCTCATGGCATTCAAACTTTGCCTTAAATATTGGCAGTTCCTATTCTATTGAGAAAGTTTTACCCTTTATGTGATGATTTTTTTTCTTTATTCTTTTCCCACGTTCAGTGGGCTTTTACATGTACCCTGTGACAACAGAAGTTGCTTCCCCTTCCACAGTTGTCTATAGCTTTTGTTCCATAGAAGATATAAGGAATAAAGATATGGGTGAGGTTCTGCCCCTTTCCCACAATAGAAGCCACTCCTCTTCCTAGGTCAGATGACTGACAGAGAGTTTCTGTGGTCTCTCACTCTGCCTCCTATCATTTTTGTAAACACATAGAAGTGTTCTCGAAAAGAGATTACCAGTTGGATGCTAACTGCTTTTGTGCTGTGGACCCAACAGTTTTCCACTCTTGTAAGAACATTATGTTATACTCTTGCGCAACTTATTTACTGTTATTCAAGCCTACACCAGGGTAGACAATTTATTTTAAGAATTAACAGAATTCTTATTACTTGCTTTTATGGTGACCTTGTGTTCTCTTCATGCTCTGCTCTAGCTACTCCAGTACTCATGTCCTTCTCTGTCCTTAGAAGAGCTTGTCTTTCCATACATTACAGACTATGTGATTTTTGTGCCATTTCAGCTCTCTCATGAGGTTGAGAGTAGTTAAGACTTTGTAAATTACCCAGCTGTTTTTTCTTGTTAAGAAGGAAGTAATGCTCTTCTCAGCTCTCTGCATCTTAAACAGAGAAAGGGAATGTAATTCATATCAATAAAAGCACCTTGGTCAATGTCATGTTTTTTTCCTCCCATTCTTGTTTTGTCATTACTGTTGTGTGTGTGCTTGCATACTTACGTTCTCATTTTTGCAGTGTATCTACTCATACCTTGGTGATTTAGAATGTCTGAGTCCTATTTTTATCTATGAATGTGTTTCACTTGGTTTAACATAAAATGCATAATTTAACATACATTATTTATAAAAAACAATATCAAAACAATTATTTTGTTTCCATACATGTAAATTTGTTTCTTCTTTTCTCACTTCCAAATATATTTTTTTGAGAAAAATATTATTTGATAGAAAATAATTATATATACACACATAATTGTGTACATGTGGGTATAAAATCATCCAAAAATCATGGTTCAAGAACTTTTCTTTTGCATCAGTGTTACAAAAATATTAATATTTTAGACCTAGTCTTATATATATACATAATTGCTTCCAGCTACAATTTCAATTCTTCTGTACTTTTATATTTTATCTTATTTAGTTTTGAATTTTAATTCATCTTACAGTCATCTCAGCTGAATTTTCTTTTTGGCACCAGGGATTGAACTCAGGGGTACTCAACCATTGAGCCATATCCTCAGTCCTATTTTGTTTTATGTAGAGACAGGGTCTCACTGAGTTGCTTAGTGCCTCGCTGTTGCTGAGGCTGGCTTTGAACTCGCCATTCTCCTGTCTCAGCCACCCAAAGTGCTGGGATTACAAGTGTGAGCCACTGCACCCGTCTTCAGCTGAATTTTCTTGACAAAGATAGAATAAAAAAATACGGTTTTTGTTCATTGAAATTTGAGAAAGTTTAACCATTGCATTTTCTCATGAATAACAATTCGGCAGATTGGAACTTTTTCTTTTCCCTAAAAATCTGAAGACATATGTGTATTTTCACCTGACATTTGCTGTTAGGGAGAAAAATATTAAACCTACATTTTTAAAAGAATCTGAAATTTGCACTATTTTTGTTTCTTTATAGATCACATGTATTTGTGCTTAAATGCATGTAAAAAAATCTATAACTTGAGAATTAAAAAAAATTCCCAGGTTAGATCTAAAAATATTCTTTTAAATTTTTTGTGACTTAGTAATATTTTTAAATTAATTTATTTAAATGCATTTCAAGTCATAGTACATATATAAGCTCAATTTTTCCATTTCTCTGGCTGCAAACCAGATAGAGTCACACCATTTTTGACTTCATACATGCACCAAGGGTAGTGATGACAATCTCAATCAACCATCATTACTATACCCATTCCCCTTTCCCTGCCACATCCTGAGTTCCTCCATTTCTCCTATGTTTCCCATTCCCATCCCCCTTATGTATCAGCATCCACTAATCAGAGAGAACATTCGGCATTGGTTTTTTGGGATTGGCTTACTTCACTTAACATAATGTTCTCCAGTTCCATCCATTTGCCTGCAAATGCCATAATTTTATTCTCTTTTATTGTTGAATAATATTCCATTGTGTATATGTACCACAGTTTCTTTATCCATTCATCTATTGAAGGGTATCTGGGTTGCTTCCATAGTTTCACAATTGTGAATTGTGCTGCTATAAACATTGAAGTGGCTGCTTTACTGTAGTGTGCTGTTTTTAAGTCTTTAGGGTATAGGCCAAGGAGTGGGATAGCTGGGTCAAATGGTGGTTCCATTCCAAGTTTTTTAAGAAACCTCCATACTGCTTTCCAGATTGGTTGCACCAGTTTGCGATCCAACCAGCAATGTTTGAGTGTACCTTTTTCACCACATCCTCGCCAGCACTTACTGTTGCTGGTATTTTGGATAGCTGCCATTCTGACTGGAGTGAGATGAAATCTGAGAGTAGTTTTGATTTGCATTTCTCTAATGGCTAGAGATGTTGAACATTTCTTCATATATTTGTTTATTGATTGTATATCTTCTTCTGAGAGGTTTCTATTCAGCTCCTTAGCCCATTTAGTGATGGAGTTGTTTGTTTTTTTGGTGTTAAGTTTTTTGAGTTTTTTATATATCCTGGAGATCAGTGCTCTATCTGATGTGCGTGTGGCAAAAATTTGCTCCCAGAATGTAGGCTCTCTCTTCACCTCATTGATAGTTTCTTTTGCTGAGAAGAAGCTTTTTAGTTTAAGTCCATCCCATTTATTGATTCTTGCTTTTATTTCTTGTGCTATAGGAGTCTTGTTGAGGAATTCAGGGCCTAATCCCACGTGATAAAGATTTAGACCTACTTTCTCCTCAATTAGAAGCAGGGTCTCTGGTCTAATTCCTAGGTCTTTGATCCACTTTGAGTTGAGTTTTGTGCATGGTGAGAGATAGGGGTTTAGTTTCATTTTACTGCATATGGATTTCCAATTTTCCCAGCACCATTTGTTGAAAAGCCTATCTTTTCTTCAATGTATGTTTTTGGCACCTTTGTCTAGTATAAGATAGCTGTATTTATGTGCATTACTCTCTGTGTCTTCTGTACCATTGGTCTACATGTCTGTTTTGGTGCCCGTACCATGCCGTTTTTGTTACTATTGCTTTGTAGTACAGTTTAAGGTCTGGTATTGCGATGCCTCCTGCTTCACTCTTCTTGCTCAGGATAGCTTTGACTATTCTTGGTCTTATTTTTCCAAATGAATTTCATGATTGCCTTTTCCATTTCTATAAGAAAGGACTTTGGGATTTTAATTGGGATTGCACTGAATTTGTATAGCACTTTGGGTAGTATGGCCATTTTAATAATATTGATTCTGCTTATCCAGGAACATGGGAGGTCTTTCCATCTTCTAAGATCTTCTTCAATTTCTTTCTTTAATGTCTTGTAATTTTCGTTGTAGAGGTCTTTCACCACTCTTGTTAGATTGATTCCCAAGTATTGTATTTTTTTGGAGGCTATTGTGAATGGAGTAGTTTTTCTAATTTCTCTTTCTCTAGAGGACTCATTGCTGATGTATAGAAATGCATTTGATTTATGGGTATTTATTTTATATCCTGCAACTTTACTGAATTCATTTATCAGTTCTAGAAGTTTTCTGGTGGAACTTTTTGGATCCTCTAAGTATAGAATCATGTTGTCTGCAAATAATTATAGTTTGAGTTCTTCTTTCCCTATTCGTATCCCTTTAATTTCCTTTGTCTGTCTGATTGCTTGGGCTAGAGTTTGAAGGACTGTATTGAATAAGAGTGGTGAGAGAGGACATCCCTGTCTTGTTCCAGTTTTTAGGGAATCCTTCCAATTTATCTCCATTTAGGATGATGTTGGCCTTAGGCCTAGCATATATTGCTTTAACAATGTTGAGGTATGTTCCTACTATCCCTAGTTTCTCTAGTGTTTTGAACATGAAAGGGTGCTGTATTTTGTCAAATGCTTTCTCTGCATCAATTGATAGAATCATCTGATTCTTGTCTTTAAGTCTATTGATGTGATGGATTACATGTATTGATTTCCATATGTTGAACCAAACTTGCATCCCTGGAGTGAACCCCACTTGATCATGGTGCACTATTTTTTTAATTTTTTTTTTAATATATGTGTGATTTGTCAAAATTTTATTAAGAATTTTTGCATCTATATTAATCAGGGATATTGGTCTGAAATTTTCCTTTTTTGACGTGTCTCTGTCTGGTTTTGGAATCAAGGTGATACTAGCCTCATAGAATGAGTTTGGAAGGGTTCCATCCCTTTCTATTTTGTGGAATAATTTGAGGAGTATTGGAGTTAGTTCTTCTTTGTAGGTCTTGTAGAACTCAGCTGAGAATTCATCTGGTCCAGGGCTTTTCTTGGTTGGAAGGCTCTTGATGACCTCTTCTGTTTCCTTGCTTGTAATTGATCTGTTTAAGTCACGTATGTCCTCTTGGTTCAGTTTGGGTAGGTCATATGTCTCTAGTTATTTGTTGATGTCTTCAGGGTTTTCTATTTTACTGGAATATAAGTTTTCAAAATAGTTTCTGATTACCTCTGTATTTCAGCAGGGTCTGTTGTGATATTTCCTTTTCCTTCACAAATTTTAGTAATTTGGGTTTTCTCTCTCCTTCTTTTTGTTAGGGTGGCTCAGGGTTTGTCAATTTTGTTTATTTTTTTGAAGAATCAGCTTTTTGTTTTATCAATTTTTTGAATTGCTTCTTGTGTTTCAACTTCATTGATTTCAGCTCTGATTCTAATTATTTCCTGTATTCTACTTCTTTTGGTGTTACTTTGGTCTTTTTTTCCTAGGGTTTTGAGTTGTAGTGTCAAGTCATTGATTTGTTGACTTTTACATCTTTGAATATGTGAGTTTAATGAAATGAACTTTCCTCTTACCACTGCCTTCATAGTGTCCCAGATTTTGGTATGTTGTATCAGAGTTCTCATTTACCTCCAAGAATTTTTTTTATCTCTTCCCTGATATCTTCTATTACCCATGCCATGCATTGTTCAATAGCAAATTATTGAGTCTCCAGGTGTTGTAGTGGCTCTTTTTTTAAAACTGTCATTAATTTCTAGTTTCAGTCCATTATGGTCAGATAGAAACCAGAGTAGTATCTCTATTTTTTTGTATTTACTAAGACTCGCTTTGTGGCATAGCTATGATCTAGTTTGGAGAAGGATCCATGTGCTGCTGAGAAAAATGTGTATTTGCTTGTTGAAGGATGGAATATTCTACATATATCCATTAAGTCTAGACCCTTGATTGTTCTATTAAGTCTTATAGATTCTTTGTTTAGTTTTTGTTTGGAAGATCTGTCCAGTGGTGAGAGAGTTGTGTTAAAGTCAACCAATACTATTGTGTTGGGATCTATTTGGTTCTTGAATTTGAGAAGGGTTTGTTTGACAAACATGGCTGCCCCATTGTTTGGGGCATAGATATTTAAGATTGTTATGTCTTATTGATGTATGATTCCCTTAAGCAGTATGAAATGATCTGCTTTATCCCTTTTCACTAACTTTGCTTTGAAGTCTACTTCATCTGAAATGAGGATGGAAACTCCTGCTTGTTTATGCAGTCCATGTGAGTGATAATTTTTTTTCTATCCTTTCACCTTCAATCTGTGAGTATGTCTTTCTATGAGATGAGTCTCTTGGAGGAAGCATATTGTTGGGTCTTTTTTTTTTTTAAATCCAATCTGCTAGTCTGTGTCTCTTAATTGCTGAGTTTAGGCCATTGACATTCAATGTTATTATGGAGACATGGTTTGTATTTCCAGACATTTTGGTTTATTCTTAGTTTTTAACTTGACTGGGTTTCTCCTTTGATTGGTCTTTAGTGTAGCTCCTCCCTCTGCAGGTTTCCATTGTTGTTTATCATTTCTTCCTCATGGAATATTTTACCAAGTATATTCTGTAGTGCCCGCTTTCTTGCTGTGAATTCTTTTAATTATTGTTTATCTTGGAAGGTTGTTATTTCATCATCAAACCTAAAACTTAGTTTTGCTGGATATAAGATTCTTGGTTGCATCTGCTGTCTTTTAGCGGTTGGTATATGCTTTGCCATGATCTTCTTGCTCTCAGGGTCTGGGTTGAGAAGTCTGCAGTGATCCTAATTGGCTTCCCCCTATATGTAATCTGATTCCTTTCTCTTGTGGCTTTTAAGATTCTCTCCTTATTCTGAATGTTAGGCATTTTCATTATGATGTGCCTTGGTGTAGTTCTGTTGTGATTTTGTACATTTGGTGTCCTTTAAGCCTCTTGAATTTGATTATCCAATTCATTCTTCATATTTGGAAACTTTTCTGATATTATTTCATTGAATAGGTTGTTCATTCCTTTGGTTTGGAATTCTATGCCTTCCTCTATCCCAATAATTCTTAAGTTTGGTCTTTTAATGTTATCCCCTATTTCTTGGATGTTCTGTTCATGGTTTCTTACCATCTTCACTGTGTGGTCAACTCTATTCTCAAGGTTAAATATTTTGTCTTCAGTATCTGAGGTTCTGTCTTCCAAGTGGTCTAATCTGTTGGTAATGCTTTCTATTGAGTTTTTAATTTGGTTTATTGTTTCTTTCATTTCAAGGATTTCTGTTTGGTTCCTTTTCAGAATCTCTATCTCCTAATTGAAGTGATCTTTTACTTCCTGTATTTGCCTATGTATCTCTTTATCGAAATGATCTTTTGCTGACTGGGCTTGCTCTCTTATATCATTCTTTAAGTCACAGAACATTTTAATTATGTAAATGCTGAATTCCTGTTCTGTCATTTCTTCTGCTGTAGTGACCATGGATTCTAATAGTGTAGGATCTTGGTTTGTTTGAGTCATTTTCTTCCCTTGTTTTTTCATGATGTTTGTTTGTCTTTCCTTCTAGCTCTGCTGATCCAAGTTGTTACAAATTTTACTTCTATATGGGTATAGTTTCCCTGCAGGGTTTCAATACCTCTCCTTTAAAGGGGTGACCAATATTGATTGATCTCAATAAAAGCAATATATAGTTTCAAACCAAGTAGCTCCTAATAGCTCCCAAATACATTTACAGTTTAGTCATGATATACAACAATATGAGTTTCTTTACAATCTATTATGTAAACAATAAGTTTGTACAAGTGTCTATAGTTTCTGTTGGTGGGCTAGGGAAACTTGAGGGTGGGGTGTAGGATAGAATGTTGGGGTAGTAAGAAGTGAGGATATGGTTATTAGATCTTAGAAAGCATGAAAAAGGAATCCAAGATAAGTTTGCTATTACTGGAAAGAGTGACAGAGAGTTTGGAAGACCAGTAAGGAGGAACAAAAGAGAGTACAGCGAGGAGAGATGATAGCAAGAAAAATAAAACATATGCAAGTGGGAGTTACAAGACTATGTAATACCACTCTAGTATACAGTTCAGAAATCCCAATCTGCCATATCCCACTGTATAACAAATATTTGGTTTCACAACTGTTGGGGATTAGAAGGTAGGAAATGAATAAGAGAGAAAAGAGAAAAGGAAAAAGAAAGAAAGGAAAGAAGAAAAGAGCAGAGAAGTAAAACAAAAATATTAAACAATAGAAATATTAGGAGAAAAAGATAAAGGATAAAATAAGAATAAAAAATAAAAAAAATAAAAAGTCTCAATGTATATAAACAGGTATGGTTCCTTTCACCTCCAGTAGATGGCGTTGTCCATTGCTTGCTGGACTTTCCCCAGTGTTTTCTGGGTGTGGGTTTCACATCAGTGTGAAGCTCTGGGCCACTGGTGGAAATGCTACTTCACGGTGCGCTGTGTTAAAGTCAAAGTTTGTTCCCAGGTGCTGTCTGACACCCTGCTGTCTTAGATGGAGATCCACAAAGAACAGTAGCCAGAGGTCCCGCTCAGGAGATGGTTTGTCCACAGGAGCAACTGCTAGGGGTCCTGTGTGGTTGGGTGGGCGCTGGAGCCAGGTACCCCGTGTAGAAGCAGGCCCCGCCTGGCCCGGTGGAATCCTGGGCTCGAGCCCTGGGCGGCCCCCTCCCCCCCGCCGTGTTGCGCTGTGTTGCGCTGTGTTCTGCCGCTCGCCACTGAAGTCACGCTGTTTGTGGCAGTGGCTGCTGGCTGGTTGCCCTGCGTACACACGCATGAGAGAAATTCTTGCGGGGGATGGTAAGCCATAGGATGATGTCAAGAAGCTGGCTAGAAGATGGTATTTCCACTACTTTCAGCTTTGGTCCTGGAGAGACTAGCATGGAGAAGTCCATCTAGGCCGCCACTTAATCATTTTTTAATATAAATTCTTAGCTTAGAAATATTCTCTTCCATTATTTCTTTAAATACTGAGTTTACTTTTACTTACCCATTTTCTTCTGGATGATCTAAAAATCTTAGATTGCATTTCTGTTTCCACAGGCATATTTTTCATTGTTTTTTGCTCTTTGGTCTTTCTTTTTTTCTTTGCATTCCAAGAGTTTTTAAAATCCACTCATGTAACTAGTTCACTAACTTTATGTCATTTATACTTTTCTTCCAATTTTTATTTTTATTCTTCAAAAATATTTCCTTCCTTCCTTTTTTCTCCCTTTCTTCTTCTTTTCTTGTCTCATCTCAATCTTATCTTTTGTATCTGTACCTTCCTTCCTTTTAGCTTGTTTTCTTTTTGGTCCTCTATTGATGTTTCATCTCAATTTGCATTGCTCAAAGGCACCAATCAGATTATATTATGGCATTTTTGTCATATGGCAGTCAAATAATTATGTGAAGTATGAACTACCTTTGAGACTTCAGGTTAAATTTCCCACTTGTTTAGGATAAAATGCATTTTTTGTTTGTTTGTTTGTTTTGTTTGTATGAACCATCCAGGCCAAATATTTATTTTGGTCAAGAGATGAAGAAGGTGAACCATCTTCAACTTCCCCCAATGTCCATTTAGTTAAGTTCAATTTTTTCAGAAAAAGGATTAAAGATCACATTGATGTGTTTGATTTAATTAGATTTACTATTCCTAGGAGGTATTCCATGTCTAGGTTTTTTGGACTGAGATTTACTACATTTAGTTGGTTTAATTATGAGAAAGCATTTATCCCAAATACTTTGTTTACATGATTTATCACACAATAATTATCTTCCAAAATAAAAATCACTGTAATCTGAATACCTCTACTTTCATAACCTTGTCATA
Source organism: Geosciurus inauris (assembly GCA_004024805.1). Taxonomy (NCBI): domain Eukaryota; kingdom Metazoa; phylum Chordata; class Mammalia; order Rodentia; family Sciuridae; genus Geosciurus; species Geosciurus inauris. The sequence goes on from PVHX01004164.1 coordinate 81,278, forward strand.
GTTCCTGCTTAAGTAGTGGTCTCTGAATAATTTTGCAAGAGAGCAACTGGGAAGACAGCCAGTAGTGAACAAGGGCTGTGGCTATTTACAAAGATAGTTCTCATGTAGTTAAGTACAGCTTACTACTTTTCTGGGTCATAAATCTCTTATAACCTAACACTAGGTATAATAAAAGGTAATATATTGTACAAGGAGATTAAAGTATATTTCCTGCTTCCTTGTGCTAATGGGAAAAATAATATGAATGACTGATAAAATATATGTATATATTTAAAACAATTATTATGTTCCAGTGTTAGGCATAATCAAAGGAATTTGTAGTTTGTTTGTTTTTTACTAGTCTGGACTATTCTAGGTATAAATGTAGAATATTTAATATACAGAAGAAATATATGGCTTTTGAGCCCTTTCCAGCATTGATCAATAAAAATATTAGGAATATTTATCATATATCTTTTTCTAGCTGGGGCTAGGGAGCCTGTTACATTTCCTTTAAGTTTTTTTTTCTTTCATAACCACTGTGGGGATTTTTTAAAATGGTATTTGGAGGAAGACCATGAGAGCCAGCTAGGGAAATTAAGGCTCAGAACCGGTATCTCTTAAAAATAATCCACTGATTCATGTCATCTTCAACGTTTAGTTGTCCTTTTATTTCCCATATGTTTAATATTTTTTTCAATCAGTAGAACTACAGAAATGTTCTAAATGAAAGTGACTGTTTCTTAAATGTGCTTAATCTTGTTGATTAAAGTAAGAAAATAAAAGAATGAAAATTATTCCAAAAATGCTATCACATCCTCAGTTTAAAATAACCTGAGAAAGAAAAATACAGCCAGGAGAAATAAACAGAAAAAATAGTTTGATACAGAGTAAATTGTGCCAGACAAAGCTAGTTGCTTTTTTGATGGCTTTACAGCCTAGCAAATGAGCAGAGTGGAGAAGATATAATGCATCACGACTTCTAGCAAAGTACCAGAGAGGATGCCATGTGAAATTTTGATTGCAAAATTAATTTGAGCTGGCTTGAAAAAACAGAGTTAAATGAAATGTAAGATGGATGAAAAGATATACAAAGAACAATGTTGATTAATGCCAATGAACTAATAATGAATTAACTGAGATCTTTAGTTAAATGTCATGCATGTGGGTCTTAGGTTGAACTACCGCTTGATGTTTGCAATATCTGTCAGAGAAAGAATAACATGAGGTTGATTGAATTAGAGTAGTAATTTATCAGGAGACATCAGTGATTACTGAAAAGTTATATGTAGACATAATTCATTTTAGAGAAAAACCAAGAAAACAATACAATTTTACTTAAGGAGACAATCTTTTCATCTCAAAGGGAAATCATACGCAGTGTCAACAGTTAAATACCTTCAAACTACGGAATTTCTCAAAACTAGTTAGAAAACAAATTTAAGTAATTAATGTCAGTATGGCAAGAATACCATGTCAGACTAATTAGTAGCTATATTTTATCAAAAATTAGAAAGTGATAGCAAATTCTGAGCTAGAGAATATGGGTAAATGTATAACCCTGACTTAACCAAGCATATGAAATGTAACTGGAAACCTTGCAATCTCTAGGAGTTATTGGGCCACAAGAGAGAGAGAAAATCATGGAAGGGGAGGTAATTACATTCTTTACTATGGAAATAATGGGGTAAGACTAAAGAAGACTGGAAATAATGTTTTATTTTTTTTTTTTTTTTTTTTTTTTTTTTTTTTTTTTTTTATTTTTTTTATTTTTTTTTTTTTTTCTTTTTTTAAAAAATTTATTTATGTATTTAAATGCATTTCAAGTCATAGTACATATATAGAGCTCAGTTTTCCATCTCTCTGGTTGCAAACAAGATAGAGTCACACCATTTGTGTCTTCATACATGCATCTACGGTAGTATGTCCATTTCATTAAACCGTTTTTGCTACTCCCACTTCTCCTCCCCTCCCCCACCACCCCCCTGCTCCATCCAAATTTCCTCCATTTATCCCATGCTCCCCACTCCTACCCCACTTATGTATCAGCATCCACTAATCAAAGAGAACATTCGGCATTTGGTTTTTTGGGCTTGGCTTACTACACTTAGCATGATGTTCTCCAATTCCATCCATTTACCTGCAAATGCCATAATTTTATTCCCTTTTATTGCTGAGTAATATTCCATTGTGTATATATACCACAGTTTCTTTATCCATTCATCTATTGAAGGGCATCTAGGTTGATTCTACAGTT
>PVHX01004164.1:83613-130252 GCA_004024805.1 Geosciurus inauris
TTGCATTTAAATACATGTTATCAAACATAACAGAAAAAAAAACAAATTTTCAGAAGCTGTACACACTATTCACTGAAAATATTTGTTGAGGCAAATAGAAAAAAAAATTATTACAATCATAATTTTTCTAACTTTGCACAAAATTATACGCAGATTACATTCTTCATATTAAACATCTTTATATGCACTTTCAATGAACAGTATATATATATATATTTATATATATTTTTTATCAACCATCTTTACTATACCCATTCCCCTTTCCTGCCCCCCACCTCCCCCATGTCGTGTCCAGTGTTTCTCTATGGAAATAATGTTTTAAAAGCAAAAGTATTTTACTATATCCAGATGCGATACAGTTAAATATAACAATAAACTTTTGCAAGGTGTTTTAAAGCTTATGAAAGCTAGTCAGCTATGAGTAATTAGGCATTCAGTTAGAATAAGAATAATATGATCACAATCAGTAAACAGAATTAGTCTTACTCTAATCAAGCTTGCAAAAGGAAGAAAGTATCAGAAATTTTTTAAAAACTCCTGTTCTTGCCTTGTGCTAATGAGTTTGAAAATTTATGGTACCTTAGAAGGTGAATTCCATCTGAGAGAGACACAGAGGTGAAAGGGTTTTAGTTATATTCTTTCAGCGCCTACTATTTTGGGTTTTATAGGAGGTACCAAACAGGATTAAAACAGAATGTATTAGTTTTCTGTAGCTGCCTTAACAAATCAATACCCATATGATATGGTTTAAAAACAACAGAAATTTATTTGCTAATGGTTCTAGAATTGGAAGTTGGAAATCAAAGTATCAGGCTATATGCATTTTTTACTTCCTTAAGCTTCTGGTGGCTGTCATATTCTTCAAACTGTGACAGCATCACCCCAATCTTTGCATCTTCTCCTCTTCTGCTTGTCAATCTCCTCTGCCTCACTCTTCTAAGTGCAGTTGTCATTGGATTTAGGTCACACCCATCTAATCCAGGGCAATCCCCTCATCTAAGTATCCTTAATTTAACTGGATCTGCAAAGAGCTTTTCCAAATAGGGTAACATTTACCAATTTTAGGGACTAAGATTTGATATCTCTGGGTGGTCTTGATGAAACTTATGACAAGAGCATTATATATTAAGCAGCTTGTTACATTTCTATCACAGCATTAATATGTATTACAGAAGGCCATCTTTTTCTTTTTGCAAAGCTTTCGAAGTTTATTTTTAAATAATTAAAAAATAAAAATGAATGTTTCAGTGGAGAATTCGAGAACTCTCATTCTCAATTCTAAGCCAATAAGTAACTAAGAAGATTCCACAGCTATCTTTTTTCTTTCAATAAATATTTTACATACACAAAGAGCATCTATAACACAGTCAAGATGGTTTCCATTTTAGAAAAATTGGGTTATGAAAATGTAATTTATATTGTTCTCAGAATCCAGATAGCTGGTGTTCCAGTTCACATTATTTTTGAGTTGCTTACAAATTTGGCACTTAAACTTATTGAAATGGGCCTTAGATGTTTCCACTTTCTGTTCATTTTCACTGAAATTCCCTTAGATTAAGTCCAAATAATTTATTCTAGCGCTATCACCTTCTAATTGATGTTCTGTTGCTAATTCTTTGACCCTGCCACTCACCTTCTACACAAGCATCAGATACATACATTTGTAAAACATGTATTTGATTGTGTCTTCTACTTAATAATCTGTCTAGCTTTCAGAAACAAATGAAGACCAATCTTCACTTAAAAAGATGCACGACTTCATATGAACTGCTGAACTTTGTCTGCAGCTTTATCATGTAACATTTCTGTCCTTACTGCTTAATCATACACACACACACACACACACACACACACACACACACACGTTTCCCCATCACACAGAATACATCACTGGTCTTTGAAAAGTTTACCTACTATATTTGCTCATGTTCTTCTCTGAGATCAGAGTGCTTTTCTCCCCTCTTTTCTTCTTTAAAATATTCTGCGAAGATTTTGGAACTCAAGTAAAATACTACATTTATCTGCATTTTCCTCACCTTCACACTTTACCCTCGTATTTCTTTATATATAATTTTATTACTGTGCTTACTACATTTTATCATTTTTAATTATTTTGTTTGTATGACATCTTTTATAGGATGATCACCTTTTATACTACAATCTTTTATAAGTCTTTTCTATCTTTATATTCCCTGTTGTTTTTCACAGTTCCTGGCACATAATAGATGCTTATAAACCTCTGATGAACTAAATTCATTGAAGTCACTGATATATTTAAATGACATGATTCACCTATATTTTTCTTAATATCATAAATGTAGTTAATGAGTTAAGCAAAATATATCTAGTAACAGAAAATCAATATGGAACATCTCTCATGGTAATGTAGAAAGAAGCACTAAATTATTGATTTAGAAAGCATTTGTTGCCAGATGCAATAGCACACACCAACTACTCAGGAGGCTGGGGTGGGAGGATTGCAAGTTTGAGGCCAGCCTAAGCAACTTATCAAGACACTGTCCCAGAAAATAAAAATGATCTGAGGATGTAGTTCAATGGTAGAGCACCCCTGGGTTCAATCCCCAGTATCACAAAAAAAAAAAAAAAAAATTAAGAAAAAGCATTTCTCGTGTCATTGTGAATACTGCATAAAAGCTCAGAATCCCCAAAATGGAATTTAAAAAAACATTTACTTACTTAACATTAAAAGTATCTTATTTGCCAAAACTATTAGGATTTTTATTTGAGGTAAAATAATACAAAGTTTAATTGAATGTTAACTATTTAACTGAATATTAACTATTCAACTATTGAATAATTGGGAAGCCCAGGGCCAGCAGGCACTGCGTATAGTTGAAATTGAGAGTTTAAGCAGTGCCCTTAAGAAGCTACCCACCTTTATCCACTACTCAAGTCTATTATTCTCTTTTTAAACTTTCTTCTTGGGCAGATTCTACTTATGTGGTGACAAAACTCTAACTTGAAACATTATATTCATACCTAATAATTTCAGCAAAAAGGAAATAATTTTTAACCTAATCATTGCAGAAAATATCTACTAGGTGAATGGGAAGACTCTGTCCTTGTTTGTACTACTTGCTGGTCTTTCAATCAGTCACTTATCTGAGGACCAAATTGTGTGATCTTTAAGAATGAGATTTGCATGTCCAATACTGAGGCAGAGATTAAGTATCACAACAAGTATAGGCATGGGTAGGTGCACCAAAGAATGGCCATAACAAAGCAGCAGTTAGCACTTAAGTAGCATCCATACACATTAAGACATTTCCTTTTCATGATGACACTAAGAGGGAGGGAGTACTGTGCTTCCCCTGTCCTGGTTAAGGAGAGGTAGGGAGAGTACCACAGTCTTAACTTTAAGTGAGCAAGCTAGGATTTGAACTCTCCCACTCTGGCTCCAGAGTTTGGTATTATAATGACCAGCATATATTATTGAAAACAACAACAACAAAAAACCTGTAAATGTTACAATTACAATTAAGAAAAATAAATGATATATTTTCATAAGACAGGAAAAATATTCTCCACCCACTCTGTCACATGGGCTTTCTTTTCTATTTTTTTATGTATTGACACACACATAATTGCCATGTATTTCTTTTATAATTAAAAAATATATTACACACTTTATATTGTGATATAATTGTAAGAGATGGCTTTTGCCTTCAAAGCCCTCATTGTACAATATAAAGAAAATAATGTAACAATAAAATATAGCATGATAAAATAGCAGTATATAGTAAATGTTAAGGATCACAGGAATGATTCCTCCTTGCAAGGAATGGCAAAGAAATATTTCATGTCAGGATATTAATTTTGAATTGAATCTCCAAGGAATATGACAATTTGCAAAGATAGAGAACTTTCCATTAAAATGGGACTGTGTAGACACACCTGATAGTGGAAATTATAATAATTCTTTTAAAATTATTATTTTTCCTCTTCATTGTATTTTTCCCTGACTACAGTTTCCTCCATGTTTATTTCTCCTCTCTTTAATATTATGGCATTGTATCCTGATTTTTCTCATTATTTTCTACATCCCAATTCCTTCATTAATGGCTTCTTCTTCTACCTTTGGGACTTCATCTCTGGGAGGACTCTTTCAGTTCACCCCTGACTAGTTTCTATACTTCTGGTATCTCCTTCCTTCATTGCATTTTCTATTCTGCTTCCAAAAATTTCTTCCAAAAATAGTGCTTTCAGCACGAATGTGTGCTTTAAAAGAACTGGAACCAGACAGATCTCATGTACAAGACAATAATATATGTCATATAACAATTGCATGACCACAGGAAGGTAGTAATTTCTAAGAACTTCCTTAGAATGCCCAGTTTGTAAGATAATTATGGAAATATTATGAAATATGTATAACTTTCAGTCACTGGATAGGTACATAATATATAGGCAAATGATACGTTACATGGATTTCCACTTCACTCCTCTACCCACAGCCCTACAGTGAGCTGCCATGTTCCTTGTTAAGCTTGGAGGTAGACACCTGGGAGTTCATAATAAAACACCTACTCTTTCTACCCTCAAGTCTTAAACTAGCATCCCAAGCTTTCAGAATCCTTTATAATCTTTTTCTGTTGTTTGTATATAGCCTTATTTCCCATTATTTCCCCACAGGAACCATAGAGTGTGTCTTAATCCCTTCTTTATGGTAGAATTTGTTAACATTTATTACACTTAAATCTATTATTTTTGTTTGTTTGTTTGTTTTTGCTGTCTTTTGTTCTTATCTACAACCTTCTTATGGTTTAAATACTATTTCTTCCCTAAGTAATTGTTTTCTAAAACAACCCAGAAAAAACCATCTTTCCTCAGTTTGTGAACTGACAAATAGTAACATGACTTACCAATTTTGTTTCCTTATATTATAATATAGTAACTACTTATATTAACATATAATACAGTCATATATAATATGGTCTTATTGACTGATTATTTTATTCCTATTTATTATCTTTCCAGCAAAATATTAACTATCAATCAGTACCTTTACACTCCAAAGTCACTTTTTCTTGATTAATCTATCTTATATCCCTGAAATTGGAATTGACATAGAGAATATGAATTCTTCTGTTAGTAATCTTTACTGTGATAGTTAGTGCTAGTATCCTTGCTAATGCAGAGAACTAAGCATTAATACCTAGAGAATCTACTGTATGTAATTAACTTCTCTACTATATATCTTGACTGGTAATAGCTATGTGCCATTCTTGGAAGAATTGGGAAAATTGTCACTAAAATCATTTGTTCTATAGTGTAAATAAGGAATTCTAGTTGGGAAGTCAGTTACAGTATGTTGCAAGTTACCTTTTTTTAAAAATAATAAAATTATTTGCAAGGAAATAGATTTAGAAATGCTTGAAACAAGACTAGAATTTCAAAGATTTATCTATAATGCAAAAGACATATTAGGGTATTTTCATACTATTATGCATTGTCTTAAGTGGCAAATTGTTGTTTCCATGTCGTTTCTTGGTTTTAAATCCATCATACATCTATTATATGTCACTTTCCACTTAAACGCTTAAGACAGGTAGATTGCACTGCCAAGTTAGGTGATTATAACTCCAACAGATGTTGTCATGTAGATGAAGAAAATTCATTTTAAGTGATATTATTTTTAAAATGTGTTTTTCTTTGTGCCTCAGAGAGGCAATGATATGTCATATTAGTTCTTCACATTCAGGTTTTGAAGATTGTACCATGTTTTGATTAAATCACTTTACCAGTTCAGAATCAATGAAGGATAATGATGGACCACATGTGAGAAAACAGTAGTAGCAGGAATCCTTACAATCTCCTGGTTGTTTCAAGCATAATAACATTTGATGTCATCATTCTATTATAAAAAAATAACTGACTAGCCTGAGTAAACAGTACAGTATGAAACTTATTTTTCCTAAACTACAGGGGTGCAAATGTAGCAGATCAATACTTAGGTTCTAACTAATGGTTTGAGTTTTGTCATCCAATATCTTGTTTGTTTAACTTCTGCAAAAATACAGGATGATATTTGATCTGTCTTTGACAGGTGAAATTAGTTGAAATCCTCCATGAAGCCCTCTCCAAATGCATCCTCTTTCCTGTCTTTCCTGGAGATTATCCACCAGAAATTGGTGGTTTCATTCTGGGTGATGAACAAATTACTAGCTAATGGTATATTGTAGATATCTATGACACGTTCTTTACAACTGTATGAATAAAGGTGAAAGGTGTATAGGTAAGAGTTAATGCCCATTAAACATATGTTAATTCTATATTTAACCATTTATTTTTCAGTAAATTTTAGTAGTTTCTTTCTTATAAGTTTGGACTAATATGTATAATTTATTTAATGTACAATTGACCAGCATGTTTCCTATCTGAGCATGTTCATAAATTTCCTCAATCCTTAATATTAATTATTTATGTCATATTATGAAGAAATAGAATATGTTTCATAATCCAAACATAGCATTAAAAAGTATCTAACAAGGAAATATTCATTCTAACTAAAATTCTCATAAGTAATTATGGCCTCAACGTCAAACCACAAATTATTCCAGTTGGCAATTTTATACACACTATATTCTAAGGCATTCCTAAGTCTTAAATAACATGTATTGAGAAAGAACATGTAATAGTAAATACAGAAAAAGGACCATATATAAATAAGTACTATGTTTTACATAATATTTCTTCTTTGTTAAAAATTCTTTGTTTCATGTATAGCTAATAAATTTCTTATCTCCTCAAGTATTCCTCTTATAAATTCTTCATTGATTTTTTTCTTCTAACTGAAGTGTCACATTAACTGGGTGTTGGGAGACAATTTGCCATGGGCCTCTTATATTTTTGTATCTCTTATGAGTTGAATTACTGACTGCCTTTATTTTAAACTATCCTTTCAAGGCTGCTTGTATAGTGAATAGCCTTGTAAGGTAAAAATGGTATTGATCTCCAGAGCAAAGAGCAGATGTGTTTACTGTCCAACATAATAAATGTCTCCTTTAGAAGCAAAGGACAGGAAAGTTTATTGCTCATTTAAAAGACATGAAGACCCTGAGCTCTGGGTTTCTCTCTTGTATAGCAACACAGTAGTTTGTGTTGGCCCTCTTTGTCTCATTCTGTGAAACTGGGACTTGAGGAACTAGTACCAATGTTGGAGGCTATTGTTTGTATCCAACCCAGGAATCTCATGTCTGCTGCTAACATCATAAGATTGTGAAAAGCTAATTTGTTAGCTTTAATGCAGGGTAAAATCTGAGACCCTTCATATTCTCAACAATATGTTGTTGTCCATTTTGTTATTTCTCTGAAATCCTCAGATGTATAATTCATTTGGCCTATGGGCTCATCTTCATCTAAGAATATATTTTTCTTAGAATGTGTATGGGTTAATCATTCTGTCTCTTGTTCTTGTTAGGTTCCAGGCTAAGTTATAAAGAATAAGCACCAAGGAAGGGAAAGCCACATACTACAAAATCACAATTATTCTTCTTTGCCACTAGCTCAAAAATAAAGTGTTAAAATTCATAAGAAGCAGCAACTGAAATAGCGTTAACTAGGTTGCAATGCCCCAGCCCTAGACATTTGGATGGAGGAGTGAATGCCTAAAACTGGTCAGCCTGCATCTACTTTGTTCAACTAAATATCCCCAACAGAACATTTGTATTGCTCTACTGTCCTTAACACTGCCTCAACCCAACACACTGCTACTGCTATAGGTAACTATGTCAGATTTCTGAAAGAAGGCCCAGGGAAAATGGTATTCCAAGGCAACTTATGAAAGAGGCAAGAGCTAAATTAAATAAGCAAAACTTTAACCTACCCTTTCACTGCTGCTGTTTCCTGCAACCCTACACTCCAGACACAAAACTTCAGCACATCCTTCCCTCTACAGGCATTTTTCACAGCAATGTTTTGCTAAAGTTTTTGGAATCTTTCCCTCTGCATTTCCCCAGGGTTGATTTTTAAGGGAAGCCAGAGCACTTGCTATTACACTATGGAATATAGTTAAATCATGGATTGAAATGCTGCATTACATTTTGTATGATACAATGTATCAATTCGTGTGTGTGTGTGTGTCTGTGTGTGTGTGTGTGATGTATAAACAAATGCTACATCGGATTAACCAAATAATGAAGAAAAATTTTACCTTTAGTCAAATATTCCCACTCACAAATGAAGAGGAAACGAAGCAATTGAATCTGTAGTAGTTTGGCATCATCCATTATATTAGTTGATGAAGGCTATTATAACAAAACACTGCAGTTTGGGTAGCCAAAACAACAGAAATTTATTTTCTCACAGTTTTGAAGTCTAGAAGTCCAAGAACAAGGTGCCAGCAGATTTGCTTTTTTACTGAGGACTCTCTCTTTGGCTTGCAGATGGCTGCCTTCTCTCATGATCCCTATTAAGGGTCTTTTTTTTTGCACTAGTGGTGTCTTCTGTATGACCACATCTCCTCTTCCTATTAGTACACCAGACTGATTGGGTTTGAGCTCACACATCTGACCTCACTTAATCAGAATTACCTGTTTAAAGGGCCTATCTTCAAATACAGTCACATTCTGAGGTATGAGGATTAGGTCTTCAACATATTTGAGGAACACCATTCATTATGCTAATGACAATTATAAGTGATCATCAATGATTGATCATGTTACTAGGAAATAAAATGACAAAAAAAGGTGCCTTCTGTTTAAGTACACAACAAGAAGTTATTGATAAATATTATACTGGGTTAGAGCAGTCTGCTAGTTTTAACAATTTACAGATAATACAATCAAAAGAGCAACATGTTAAGTGGCACACAGGAATTTAATCAGCACCTTCTAGACCATGGAAAACCACAGAAAAATATGCACAAGTTTTTTCTCCACACATAAATTGAAGGAAAAAATAATAGATTAATGGAGAACCTATAAATAAAATGACTTAAGAAACATGTTAACTATTATGAAATTGAAATCCTAATTTGAGTAAAAGAAATTTGAATGCTGACGATATATTTGATGATATTAAAATTATTATAAATTTTAGAAGGTATGATAATGTATTAAAAGTTTTTAATTGTCAAAATACATAGTTAGAAATAAAATTATATGTTTGATGCCTGGAATTTGATTCAAAGTAAACCTGAGAAGAGTGGTAGCAAGAAAGTTTGGGTGTATAAATAAGGTTATAAGTAAATTGGTAATCGTTTAAGTAGGGTAAAGAATACTTGGGTTCATGATTTCGTTCTCAATATATATTTGAAAATTTCAATAATAAAGAGTTGGAAAAGCTTTATATTGGTATTTTAAATTTTGTAAATGCTCAGTAAGTGCTAGTAGGTACATCTATTTAGTTGTTTTGCCTGTGGTAATGATGAGTTTTGATGGGTCAATCCAGCTGCCTCTAGAGTTTCCCTTGTAAGGTTAATTGTGTGCATTGGAGGGCCGGCTGAGGTTGAGAGAGCAAGCTCTGGTTGAAGGACAGTGTTTCCACTTGCCAAACTTAACTACCTTATATGATTATTAAACTTCGATGCCATCCTCATTAGCATAGGACTCTATTCACCTGTGGTAACCTGTCCAGATGTTTCTCTGATAATGTTCAGCTCAATAAATTTAGATCTCACACAATAGTACTTGCCATTTTGTACCCTCTCATCTCAAATATATTTCAAAATATGTCCAATCCAGCTGTTAATTGGACTGCATAAAATATCGTAATAATGCTTTTGAGGATCGAGATGATATTTGAAGTGTTTCAAGAGTGGTTTCCCTCTGAATTAAAGGACAACTTTGTCAGAATCAAAATGAATCTTAAAATCCACAGATTCCATTTTATTGAACATAGTAACCTTGCATTTTCAAAAGAAGTCTGGAAAAAAGGATAATCTTCTGATTGTTTATGTGTTAAAAAAAAGAGAATCTAAATTAAAATTCTTCTATAGCTACCTTCCTATCGCAAGGTGGCCAGCACCTCGCCAGGGAATTTTTGCTTGCTTGGAGTATGAGCCTCTTGAGAAATTAAAGTCTAGAACAATTAGTGAAGAACAAAACATAAAATCAGAAAGGATAGTTTCAAAAGTTGGAGCCCTGATAGGTCCAGTCCTTCCACAGGAACTGGAACTAGACAATTAGAAAATGGCTCCTGTGGTTTATTTAAGAGGGTACATCAAAGGCAGGGGTAAGTTTCAAAGGCAGAGTCTTACTTTGTGATGTCTTGCAGTCAGCAGGTTGATTGGTATCTTGGCGGGTCACATCCATCTCAGAGCAGCTGTGCTGCTGGGTGGTTGTAGCAGGTCACCCCATCTCCGGCGCTGTGTGGAACCCTTGGCAGAGCTGAATAGGACTCACAATGTGTCTGAGCAGTCTTATACAGAGGAAATGTTCACTGGAAGTTCTCAGACACCAGATTCTCCTATTCAATAGGCTTCGATGTGCGATAGTTCACACAGAGCCCACGGATGGCTCTCTACATTGGTCCATATATGTTTTAATTTAAATTTTTAGGTAAAAATTATAAAATTGAATTTCAGTAATTTTATAAGGTTTCACTTAATAATTTAAAGTTCATAGGGCTTTTAAATTAAGATTAAATGAAAGAATGAATGTAAATCCTCAGCACAGTTCCAGGTACATAGCGAACCCTCCATAAGTGATAGACACAATGACTAATTTAAGAATATTTTTTTCCTTTAAATTTGTGTCTTAAGCAAAGTAATAAGCCTATTTTCAATGTATGTATATGTTTTGAAAATAATTTTTATGTTCAGATTTGGATACTATTTCTTACTTTAACCAAAGTTGTTCTTAATACTGAATTTAGATTTCAATGGACCCCCAAAATGTTTCTACATAAAGAAAATCAGATGATACTGTCCACTATTGGAAGAAATTATAGAGACAGATCTGTTATGATGATTGAGTAAATATTCTTGGGAAATCAACCTTGTTAAATCTCCATCTTATAGGTAGAGGTATTTATCTGTTTCTCTACTAAGGATTGCATAGTTGTTGTTACAACTTAATCAGTTTTTCCTAGGTTCATTTATTCTGGTGTTTATTAATTTAGTAAAGGAAATCATTGGGTAAGTTTAACTGCAATTATAATGAAAGCTCATACATTTTACTCTGTGGTTTACAAGGAAAACACCTGTGAAAGGATTTTGATTTCTATAATGGATTTTTACTAAGTAACTGGAGCTTCTCCTCAGTAATGTGAACTGAAAATGGTCTTGGCTTCCATCCTTCTGGATTCCAAGTTTTAATCTCATGTTTTCTGATGCTGCTCAAGTGTCTCTTCTGAGTCTATGTTTTTATTCTTTAGTTTAAAACTTTTGTGTATCTGTGTTTTGTTTAGTTTTTTGGTACTGGGGATTGAACCCAGGGGTACTCGACCACTGAGCCACATCCCCAGCCCTATTTTGGGTTTTATGTAGAGACAGGGTCTCACTGAGTTGCCTAGCACCTCGCTATTGCTGAGGTTGGCTTTGAACTCGCGATTCTCCTGTCTCAGCCTCTCTAAGTGCTGGGATTACAGGCTTGAGCCACCGTGCCCGGCTTGTGTATCTGTGTTCTATCTGCTCTGATTTGGAGAAAGGTTACAGGATTTTTGGTGGGGGGGTTAACTTCTTGCACAAAATCCCAGTTGAAAATTATGTTCTCAATTGAACAGAAATTCACTTTATGAGATTTCCTCTGTTACCCCAGAATAACACCTTGTGCAGAGGTGATCTAAATTATTATTGGGAAGACAAGAATGATAACTCGTTATTTATTATCTACATTAAGGAAATGTGTCTTAAGAAATCTATATGCTTTACATAGAGGATATGATTGTCACCAAAACAGGAAAATCTATGGAAGAAATTATTTTCATAGTAAGGTTTTATTCCATATAGCATAAATACATAATTTTTTCAACTATCATTAAAACTTTAATCTCTAATTTTATTCTTTTTTTTGCTTTTATAAATAAGACAAATTATATGTTTAAATATAAAAGAATTGAATGAACAATCAAGCAAAATGTTGACTGCATTAATATATTGATAAAAATACAAATTTAAAAGAAATTTGAAAATATTTGAAAGGGGTACACTTTTGCTCACTCTTATTTTAGGACCATATCATGCATAGCTTATTATAGAATCCTTTTTGTTTTGCACACTTGGCTTTGGAAAGCCAAACAGATTGGAGTAAAAAAGTGGCAGATTTGTCACTACTGTTTTTCCATAGCAGATGAAAAGGTATATTTGAAAGACATGTGAATTTGTCAGCCACAAATGCCTAAAGGATAGTAAGCCCACTTTTATAGCTATTGAACCAATTACAATATATTAAGAATAAAGAAATACATACTTAGAATCAAAACCATTTTTTGACTGTTCACTATAAACAAAATTTGTGGAAGTTTTAGGAAAAAAGATGAATAATTCCATCAAGAAACTCAAAATTCTGAGGGAAATAGATGTCTGTTGTATAGCTAATAGTTGCCAATGGATGCCTATGTAGGGAATATTTAGGATTGTTAATAAAAAAGAAAAATTAGAAATCCACAAAGAAATGACAATTCTTTTTTTAAAAAGCATGCTAACATTTTCCAAGATGCTTAATAAGGAATTCATGATTTATGGGAGTCTCAATTGTTTAAATGTTTGTAATATTCTGTAATGAAATAAAAATTATCTTCAAAGTTGGTAAGATTATTCAGAGGTATAGACAATCATTTGATAATTTATAGTCAGCAATGAAACCCAAAGCACTTAATTTGCATTTGGTATTTAATGGCAGACATCTGATAAAGAGGGAGCCCCAAAGGAAGAATTATACAATGACCTAGACAAAAGTCTCACATTGGTGTCAGCATAAGATAAACTGATTGCAACTGTCAACTGTACTGTCTAGAGTGATGGTTATGAGGAAATTTGAGAAACCTTGTCTTCTTCATCACAGGAATAGCTCTTAATATGAATCCAATTATATTAAACAACTGTAGAATTGCAAAGCTAGCCAGGATTTTATGAGATTAACTTATCTATCCTTCATCTTGAGATAAAACTTTCATGCCACAAAATTCCACTGTTTGTGGCTGAAATTTAATATATTCTTTGAGAAAAACAGACCATTCATTCATTCACCTTTTGTGTGTGAACTATATGCTAGGCACCATTCTAGGAGCTTGGTATACATCAGTGAATAAAATAAGCAAAGATGTCTACCTTCTTGGAACACATAGTCTAATAGGAGATTGTAAATGACTCTATAAGTTTCCCTTTAATCAATATAATTAATCCTCATTGATAATGATATAGTAATATTTATATATGTTTTTAACTGGCTTTCTGATATTATAATAAACTATTCACAAATAAACCCAATCAACAATAGGTTATATGTGAAAGAAGAGTATAGAATTGTTTACCTAAACAACCCATTTTATCTTCAAACGAAGAAACTAAGGTTCAAAAATTTGTTATGTTGGATGTATAAAGTAAGTCTTCAAATCCAGTCCTGTGTTCTTAATTTTTTGACCAGTCTTTGAAATACATCTTTTCCCTAAATTGACTTAAGTTATAGTTTTCTGACAGAAACAAAACGTGAATAGTTGAAACAAAAGAAGGGATATTTATTTATGTGTTTGTTTATTTATTTACTTACTTATTGGTACCAGGGATTGAACTGAGGTGCTCTTAAAAACTGAGTCGCATCCCTGGCCCCTTTTATTTTTTAGTTTGAGACGGTCTCACTAGTTTCTTAGGTCCTAAGTTTCTGAGGCTGGCTTTGAACTTGGCATCCTCTTGCCTCAGCCTTCAAGCTGCTACTGCACCTGACAAGGATGGGTTTATTATAAGGAAATTAAAGTTCCTCAAAACAGAAATAAGGCTGAATTTGGGAAATAGACTTTCAAAAACTGTTATGACTGTCTGTATGTCACTTGTTTTACTCATCTCTGGAAAAAAGTGTCTTCATGATTGCGGTCAGAATAATCTAATGATTTCTGGCCTACCTTCAAATCCTGGTTGTGTTGCTTACTAGCTAAATGATCTGCAATGGGTCTATTAATTTCTTTAATATTTGGTTCCCACATGTGTTAAAATTAGGATAATTTAGTACTTATCTGATAGGATTACAGCAAAAAAAGGTGAATTAAATAACATCCATGGCTTGCCACAAATCCATAGCAAGAAGTGTTCAATAAACATGCACATCATTATTAAATGAGAGATGTCAAGAACTGAGCTGAACTGAGGAGAGCTGAGCTGCCAGGTGTGGGACTTGTCATTTAAGACAAGCTGCTAAAATGAAGGTAACAATCAAGTGTTTATTCTACTTACTGTGAATCCAGAAGGGAGGTGTCGGTTCCACTAAAGTTCTGTTTACACTGTAGGATTAGTCGAAAGTCAGATGTGTCCACATACTTTGAGGCATTTGTCTCAATGCATAGAGATCCCCAGACACAGGCCCTTTGCAGTTGTATGGATCTAGGGATTGGGAGTAGGAGAGCAGAAAATCTAGGAATGGATAAAGTAGGCATCATTCTGGCATCCCAAAATTTTTAATCTCATATCCTATTTAAAACAATAACAAAAAAATTAGCTTATTTGAGAAAGTGACACTGATCAGCTTTTGCAAAGGAAGCCAGTAAAAGTGATTCCTTTGTACAATGAGGTTAAATAAACACTATAAATCACATTCCCTGAGAGTTAGACCAAGCTTTAGAAAAATCTGGAAAGCAGGTTGAAATTACCTAGCAAGGCTTAGAAGATGATAAAGCCTAAGTCCCACCCCTAAAGTTTCTGATTTCATGTTCTAGAGTTTGGTTGAGGTATCAGATATTTTTTTAAATGTTCTACACTACTCTAAGATGCAACCAAAGCTGAGAACCACAACTTTAGAGGCATGCTTCATCACTGAGACTAGTCACCTCTGAGAATGAGACTGATCAAGGAACAAATGAATGCTGATGTGTAAGCATAATAGTATCAAACACTTCTTCAGTCTTTATGTGCCAAGGACACTTCTCAGTTCTTGGCATATATTCAATCAGCTAATAGTCCGAACAGCCCTATGAAGCTGCTGTTTTTACTATTACCATGTATTTGATTATTTGTGCTTTTTTTACTATTCTGGTTTTAGAGGTGAGAAAATAAGACCAACAGCACACCCCTGTTAGAGTAGGTGCTCAAACCAAAGCAGTCGAACTGTGAAGTTTCTAATATGTCTGTAGTTTCTAACCGCTATGCTATATTGCCTCTAAGTATAATGTAACAGTAATGTTATACCAAGTAGAATTATAAAAAAGGGAAAACTTATAATACAGAATATCATTAGATCAGTTAAATGCCAGTTGATAACTAGCAGTGCTTACTATGTCTGCATAATACATCATTGAGCTATTTCCATATATAATGTATGTGTATGCATATGTGCACATATTGCTTTTCACGTTTATAGTCATTCGCAGAAATCAGTTAACAAGTTCATCTTGTTATGCAGTATAAAAGCTTTTGTTTTCAATAGCAAAGCAAGGAAAGATCAGTAGTTAAATTGTGTGGTATTTTGTTTTGTTTTTGTTTTTTGCTTTTCAAAGACATTTTCTCCTGAAGGAAACTCAAGTACTAAGGTTATTCCACATAATCTAAAGAAGGACTACTACTTCATGGTAATGACCAAACTGTAGGAACAGACTCTTAGGAGCATATAATTATCCTATAAGGAGCAAGTCTTACAAATTGGACCTATTTTACAGGTAGAAAATACCATACAGAAAATTATTATTGGAAGGATTACTGGCACATTGCATTCCTACACATGTCAAAGTGGAAAACATTCAAATTTAGCTCTACAAAACATGTATCTGAATCAACCAGCCTCATATATATACACACACTTTCTTTCCAGTTACAGGTAGTATTTAGCAAAGAAATTTTGCACATTTCCAAATGGCTGGTGTTCAAGCCTATTTACCTACATTTTTATTGTTTCCTCTTTGGGTTCAAAGGCTGAGAAAGCAAACAAATGCACCCCAGCACCTGGCGGCACACAGCCCTAAGAGTACTAGACATTTCATGTCCCACAACTGGAGCTTTAATAGCCAGGCTTCATTTCTTCCATATGAGTACAAGCTAATAAATGCAGGGCATTCCATTCAGTATGCAATTAGAGCTCTCTCGACACTTGTTATTAAAGTCTACAAACTATTGAGCGTAAAATTAAAGTTGAGCAGTTCAGCTGTTTTTGACGTCTAACACAGCCTGAAAAATAGTGATGTAAAACTCCAGAGTCAAAAGTCATCCCTTACAGACCATGGGCAAATGAAAAGCAAAAACACTGAGGAGAAAAGAGTAAATATATAAAACTTTATCATCAGTTTGGTGCATGCTTCTGGGCTCATGCAAATACATCAACCAGTTTGTTGAACACAAGATATTACATTGATTTTAACAGAATGCTACATGATTATTATTGCCAAAGCTCCAATGAAGGAAATAATTAGAGGACTAAGCATTTTAAAGCTTTTAAAATGACTTTAGGCAGTAACCAGAAAATACTATAGGAATTCTATATGCTGTAATTGGAAGGATATGGAATTGGTTCTTACTTTTTATCTCTCCTAAATTTTCTCTAGACTGCCAGACCATAGAAGATAGTGGATCCTGTTTTGCCATCAGCAGTGTGACATTTTGTAAATACCATGCACAGCCAGGACTACTTTTATTATTTTTTATTTAGAAAGCACTCTGCTCAATAGATAGTATGAGATTGTGTATGCATTATCTTTATTAGTCTCTGGCTTCATTGTTTAAAAAAAAATAGAAACAACAGCAAAAACAGACAAAAACAACCTTCACACAGCCAGAGAAGTAAAGTTAATAAGATTTCAAACAATGAAACCAGAGAAGTTGTTTGATAAGCCTCACATTTGAACCTAAGTGAAATTCTTCCAGGTTTTCTCAGCACTGTGCCTATCAGTCTTGCTGTGCTGCAAGGAATATGACCTGTTGGAGATTCTAATTCAATTTGAACCTATGTGAACCTAACTCATTTTTACTGCTTATTATTGGAAGGAGTTATTACAATCAGAGTATCTTGAAGTGAACCTCAGGGAGATCAAAGGGTTTGAACAGGAATGAATGGAATCTTAAAACTTGAGAAATCCTTCAAAAAGATGTGGACAATCAACCTTTCCTCTGTGTGTTGCTGTTATTTATTTCCTTTTTCATCTTTGTATGCATTTTGAGAAGTACCACCAGGCCTTAGGACAAATGAAACATGATCCACATTTATTTTTACTAAGTTGATTCCACAAAATAGAGAGTTCCAGAAATGTTTTGAGCAACTTTTGTCCACTTCATTTTTCTACAACCTTCCTTTACTCAATGGCCAATTAATTGCCAAAATGGATAAAAGATAACAGTGGAAAGATCAACACCTCTGTCTCCCTCTCTGGAAAATGGAGATAACATTGCTACCTTTCTCAAAGGGTTGTTTTGGGAATTAAACAAGTTAATATAAGCACAGATCTTAAATAAGTGACACACATTGTACATTGTAAATGTTATAATTGTTATAAAATAATGATTATGATCTTGCCTCTTAAATTTATTGCTAAGTTGTGAACTCTCTAGATACTATGTTGAACCAGCCACTTAACAATTCTGTCTCCATTTTCTTTATTACACTTTATCTTCCCTTACACCTTAAATAGATCATGTTTATGAAAAGAATGCATAACATATAGAGCAAAACTGCATTAAAAAGTGCTGAATCTGGATGTTAAACAGATCAAGTTTAAATCCTAGTTTCATCTCTTAGTAGCTATGTGAACTTAATTGAGACCTTAGTTTCTTTGAAATAATATAGTTGACAGCACCTTCTCAATTAGCTATTGTGAGGCTCAAATTAGATCATGTATAAAAAGCTCAGTAAGCATTTTAAGATGTTCTCAATACAGGAAATAAATGTTGTCTTAGTTTCTTATTGATAGATTATGCCCCATTTTGATATGTGATGAGCAGGTATATTTTATATATAGTATTCCAAAGAATCTGTAACCTAAACATTTTGTACTCTAAAACCTGGTCCTTGAACATCTCAGTTCTTGATGTTCACAGTTGATGAGAGTCAGATAGCAACAACAACCCAAAAGAAGACTTCAGAAAAGTGAAAAATCTTCATTGATAAGAGAGAATTGCTGTCTCACAAGATGTATGAGAGAGACAGTCCAACCAAATATTAAAATTTAAAAACAAAATGAGCAGAAACATCATATATAGCATAAATAATGTTCAAGTCACTGCCTTTGTCTGAAGATGATATATATTTACCTATTCTACCTACTTCAAATTGTTTTTTATTGTTATTTCAACATGAAAAATGCTTTAGAATTTTAAAAACATTGATTATGTTTAATGATATTTAAACAAGGTCACAATTAAGAAAAAACTGGAAAATATTAAGTGCTTATCCAGATGATTGTTGAAACAAATTTCTCCAAAGTTTAGTTGCTAATACAGTAGTAAATATTTGAACTGCTCAGTACGCTAAAATCCCATGGTCACGTTGATGCTGATGTATGTCATTTATTTAGGTAAACTGACAATAGGTTCACCAAACTTAAAAAACAACTCTAGGGCACACAGAGTTGTGTGCCATGTTTGCTTTGGCATCTTAGACATACTAATCATAAATAATATTCTAACCTAAAGGCTATTTGTTAACTCTGAAACTTTGTTAATGTAGTTGTAAAATATAAAGATAGCACATTGGAAATTTAGCTCTTCATTCAATGTGACCAGTGTCACATTTTCCACCAATATTATTTGGTCTAATCCTCTTGAAGTAACTAGAAAAAGTGGGTATAAGGAAATGTGATTGATGATAGACTTTGGCTGACCTCAGAAGAGAACAGAAGCTCACAAGACATTTCATAAAGTTCAAAATTTGGCAAAAGGACTACAATATCTCTGATAATTAGACTTTCAACACATTTGGATTTGCTAATTGGATCTAAGTTCTAATTAGACTGTTTTATGTAACTAAGAATGACATATCATTGTATGAATTTAATGTGCTTTTACAGTTGAAACCAAAAATTAGCAGCCTTTCCCAAATTATTTTTATATGGAAAACACTGGCTGTGTTGTTTTTATTGTGTCATCTTCTTTTACAATATATTGTGTACGTTGGAGTCTTCTTAATTAAACACCTTTTGGGAACTCAAAGAGAAACTTGAGTTTTTACAGGAAGCTCTTAAATCGTTTATTTGTGAGAGAAACTTGCCAATATGTTGATGACTTTGGAAGCCACACACAAAAAAAATGCAACATCAGGAAATCAATCATAGCCATCAGGAAGAAACAGCACAAATAACCAGGTGTCCTGATAATCATTCAGTTAATCAAAACAGTGTTCATACAACTAGAGCTCTGTTACATTTTTAAAGTGTGCAAATGCAGACTAGAATCCCAAAAGTGAGGGCTCATGGAGCTGCACTCAGAGTTAATAGCATGACATTTCTTACCAAGGTGTGCATTACAATATTCTCTTTGTTGCTTTCATTCCTTGAGGAGTTATCTGCAAATCCAAGTCACATCATCTCTTTCTTTTCTATTTATTTCTGATTGAGACTCATCAATTTTTATCCAAGATTTATATAGTCAGTCAATTTCAAACTAGTAGCCCTCAGATTTGTGTATTATAAGAGTTAAGAACTACATGAAGGTATAAAATTAAGCCAGCATTTTGGAGAATAAAGAGCAATATATCATTGCACAACTTAGAAAAAAGGCTGCTACCAAAATATTCAAACAAATAGGTAGCATTGAAAAGTAAATTTATGTTGCTTTATACACTGTGAATACTTCAAAAACACACCAAAGTCATACACCTGATATTTTTCCTGAAAGAAAAGCATTTGCCCTTTTAAAAACAAAAAATATTTTAAATATTTTAATT
Organism: Geosciurus inauris; assembly: GCA_004024805.1. Classification (NCBI taxonomy): domain Eukaryota; kingdom Metazoa; phylum Chordata; class Mammalia; order Rodentia; family Sciuridae; genus Geosciurus; species Geosciurus inauris. The sequence goes on from PVHX01004164.1 coordinate 103,584, forward strand.
TTTTCCAAGTAAAAGCAGTGTAAGATCAAATTAAAACATTAATGCTATAAGAAAATTAAACTGGTGCAGTAACTGATATATTAGAGTAGATGTTATTCTGGAATTATATGCACTATTATTTTTTCAATTAGTGCATTTCTGTGACTGATTTATTGGTGTATATATAACTCCTCATTAAGTCAAATGTCCTCCATGAGCCTCCTAAAACATGCTGGGCACTGTCATACACCAGAAAATGATATTTAAATGCAGGAAATAGCATTTCTGATTGCTTCATTTGCTGCTTAAAAAGAAACCTGTGTAGAACCCTTTCTATACTAATTATTCCAAGAGCTGTCACAGGGTCCTCTATAAGGTCTCTTCAGTGGTGACTGGACTGTTCTTCAGGTAGAAAAGTGACCAGAGCTATTTTATTTTTCAGCTTGGGTGCTGGAATCCTGTCACAGGTCTGAATGGGTCACTGACTGACAAGAAACTGGAGAATAACATGCGTGGAGTGGTTCTACGTGTGGTGACTGTTCTGGTAAGTCTTATCTAAGCCTTGATTTTGGCTTCTAGAGGTTCCTTTATCCTTCATTTATGTTTTATTAGCTGGTCCCACAATCTTAAAAGAGCTTTTATTAAATCTTTATTCCCTTCCTGAGATATTTTAATGGTTATATTTTCTAGTCTTCAGTTAATGCAGATCAGGATCAGATTTTTGCAGACTTTACTTTAATTATGGTGCATTTGTCAGAAACTTTCTTAGACATTTTAGACTCAATTTTATCTTTCTAGAGTTTTCTACTCATAAAGTGGAGGTTTCCTTCAGGCATTTTCACTGGAACTGTAGTATGCATACAGAAGATGACCATGATGAACACAGATAGATGTGATAAAATGTAGTACATTCAGTAATGGTGAAATATTAGTAGACTAAAACAATCTTTTTTAAATAGAGACTTACTTCAAAGACAGGATCATTCAATTATTTAATAGTCATTTATTGAGTATCTGCTGTATTATCAGCTCAGTGTTGACTACTAGGAACCCTAATGAATAAAATAAGCAAATATGATTCTGTCTTTGAGTCTTATGTACTGATTCTATGAATGGGATTATCCACATGAAATATCATGTAGTTGTTAAAAATCAGTAAATGGTAACTACTATCATTGTTCTATACATTATTATTTCCTCTTTCAATAAGGATGTAAAATAAAGTTATAAAAATATTATTTTAATAGAAATATTCTTAAGCCATAAAATACTCTAGTGGTTACTGCCTAAATAGCCATACAACATGATGGCATGCACTCTTCTTGCTGTTCCAAAATGTTTAATCTTTGTTAATATAGTATATTTCAAAACCCAATAGCCATGTGCATTTTTTACTTTAGAAAATCAAATCCATTTTTAAATTTGAAAATGATCTCCTATAGGCTAAATTAATTACAGAATTAGTAAATGGGAGAAGCAGTCTTTTTGATATGTTGATGCTAATTGATTTTTTGTCAAAGTTTATAACACCAACCCTTTTTACAAATTAAATAGACCTAACTTAATTTCAATGTTTAAAAAATGTGTCTGTAAATAATCTCTATAAAAGGAAAATTCAAATGAGTAATCCAGTCTCCCTTTATGGAGACCTATAATTTATTTTTAGTTGTTATTTTATTATGGGTATTATCATTTGATAACTAATTATTTTATGAATACCTTACAACTTAAATATGAATGTGCTTCTCTAGGTACCTAAGGGTGCAGATGTGCATTTGCACTTATTTGCTAATATTTTAAAAAGACAGGCATGTAAAATGCAGCATATTATGGTCTCCCAGTGAATTTCATGTAAACTCCAGAGACAACTGCAATAAAAGACAATATATATGCTTTGTTTTTCATTAAGAAAACAAATTTCTAAAGCCAAGTAACTTTACCCAACTGTTAAGCAATTATTTAGTGCTTCCTATATAGTAGAGTTGGTAATGGATATAAGATAAATAATACATAGACTGTATCCTTAAGATGTGATCTTGTTAGGAAGATTCATATACAATGAAGTAGATAAGATTTATTAGGTACTTTCTGTGTGCCAGCTACAATACTAAGTCCTTGGTGTATCTTATTCAGTTCTCATAGTGTTCTCTGGAAATGAGGACTGTTCTAATCCCAAGAATATGAAAGACGAAACCAAGACATTCAGAGGTGGATGTGAAAAAAAAAAAGTAAAAGGTTATATAGATAGGAAGAGAGAGTTTTAATTCAAATGCAGAAAGCCCTGACATGGACTTCTTAACTCCCTCTCTTAATGACACATTATACTCTCTCCACTTCTACTGGGATAAGTGTGAGAATTGAAGTATCTATAGGATTTTATGTGACTTCAGAATTGGAAATGTTTAACTCTGAATAAGGTGAAAGTGGGTTTTATTGAGAAAACTTCAAAGGGCCAATTATTTTCAATTCATTTCCAGACTGAATAGAACGATTGCTATTTTGTTCATGAAATGGTTGTGCTTCACACTGCGTTAATGCTTGCGTACCCCAGGTTCACCTTCAGGACTCATAATGTTCTCTGTTTCCTGCAAGCTCAGCCTTGCTCAGATCCTAAATGTGGTTAGTGAGTGAAGTTATGAAAACATTTTGTTTTCCCCAAGCTTTCTGTGATGAACTTATCAGTTGGGTGTCCAGTTGAGTGAAAGGTGGTTATACTTATTATATTCTCACAATATACAGACATTATACTTAATAATCTTGCATGCCTCCTAATACTTGCAAGGGAACAGAAACCACTACTGACCTTCTTAGTTAGTTCCTACAAGCACCTTTCCAGGTCCAGCTCTCAATTATATGAGTTTGCAAGTTTCTTCCACCCCAAACAGAATCACACTCCCCTCAACTCACACAGCAACTATAAAATAAAATTTCAGTGTATAATCACACTGCCCTGGAACTAAGACTTGGTCTACATTGGATTTGATCTGACCACCTAAATACTACCTTCTTATATTCCAAGGACTTTTTTCCAACACTTTCCAAAGAGAGAAAGAGAAGAGGCCCAGGTGTAAATCTGCTGAGGAAAGGTCTTTTAGTTTTCATTTAGTTTTTAGACATTATAACTGAAACCTAGTATCAGCTCTACCCACTCCCTTTTATTTTTTTAGGAAATTTATGTTATCCATTACACATAGCTTAGTAAAATTGATTTTTCTTTCCTAAGTCTCAAAATCTCTACCTTATCATTGCTAATGATATTTAATTGACTTGAGGAAAAATCATCAAATTTATATCTTAGACCAAATAATTCAATACTATGTTGTTTGTGACTTTGGGGGTAAATAACTGGTATCTGCAAATATTTCATAGAAGAGAATTAAGTGAAAGAATTTTGAGAAATGTAAATATAGTTAAAGGAATCAACTAGAGGTATTGAAGCATCAGGGACCTGTATTAGCTAAAATGGAGGGAAGGGAGTCCACTCAAGGTAGCTGTGAACTACCTTGAATGAACAAGGTAGTGGGAAGAAAATGGAGGAGGAGCATCACTGCCAAAATCACAACCAGGCAGTGAAAAGTTAGGAAGAGGGGATACTGCAGACTCACTCTTCCAGTCTGTCCATCTCTTTCCATAATCTTCAATCGCAATTCCAAGCAGAAGTCAGAAGGCTACAGAGCCCAGGTAGTGAAGACCATGTATGTTAGGCTTCCAGAACACAGAGCAAGGTGGTGAAGGCTACAGTGGGTCTGGAGGGGAAACAGGGAAACACCAACACCAACACCTCCATTTTGTAGGATCTATTACAAGAATGTTTTATGGATCAACTTATTTAATCCTCATAAAATGCTATGAGATTTTTTTGCAGAGTGAAAAATAGAGGTTTAATTTCATTTAGGCCCAAATCTTCACCATGTTGGCCTAGGATCTGACGTCCTTAACAAGACCCCTAACGTACAAAAAGTAAAATCAAGAATCAGTTAATGGGATGGATTCAAACTAAAAAGCTTCTTCTCAGCAAAAGAAACAATCAACAATGTGAGGAGAGAGCCTCCAGATTGGGAGAAAATCTTTACCACATGCACCCCAGATAAAGCATTGAGCTTTAGGATATATAAAGAACTGAAAAAAACATAACACCAATAAAAAGCACAAGTAACTCAATCGATAAATGGGCTAAGGAACTGAACAGACACTTCACAGAAGAAGAAATACAATCAATCAACAAATATATGAAAAAATGTTCAACATCTCTAGCAATTAGAGAAATGTAAACCAAAACTATACTCCATCTCATTCCAGTCAGAATGGCAATCATCAAGAATACAGGGAACAATAAATGTTGGTGAGGATGTGAGGAAAAAGTACACTCATACATTGCTGATGGGACTGCAAATAGGTATAATCATTATGGAAAGCAGTATGGAGATTCCTCAGAAAACTCGAAATAGAACTACCATTTGAGTCAGCTATCTCACGTCATAGCAGCTCAATTCACAATAGCTAAACTCTTTAAATTTCTTGAGTGTTAAAAGTATAAATAGCTACAAATTACCAATCATGTCATTCAATTTGTTTTTCAGAGTAGAGTAACTCCCCCCCCCCCAAAAAAAAAAACTACTGGAAACATCACTATAAGTATAATGATAAATAAAATTTATGCAAATAAAATGGGAAGAAATTGGTAATGAGTGAAAAGAAAGTCATGAGAAGCTATGTAGAAGGATAATACTTAATAAATATAAACTAGAATTTTGGAAGGAGTTCTTATTTACCTGTTGAACTTAAAACATACATGTATCATCTTTAGTGATACAAATATTCACTCATAAATTCATTTGAGAAGTGTTGATTCAGAACCTTCTAGTTGCTTGGGGTACATGCAAATCAATGATCTTTATTTTAGGGAATTTCAGATAGCAGGACATCTTCTGAAGTTCTCAAAATGTTCTTTAAAAAATACAGTGTCATTGTCCTAAACTAAATATACAATATAATATTTCTTTCCCTAAAATTACCATAAAAATTATTCAATAACTTTGTATAAATAAATGATTAGAAATGCATAATACAGCTGTAATAGTGATTTTTCTATATTTCATAAATTAAATAATTTTTCCTATTTTAATATCTCTGAAATTAGGATGCATTTTTCAATTGCTATTTGCAAGTATAATTGGCAGCATTTTTGTTTTTATTAGTGATGTATAAATATAATTGTGCATCATATGATAGAAAACAACTTAGATTAAATAATCCATTGCATGTTTACAACATTCAGTTAACAGGTATATCTAGAAAATTAAGTCAAAAATACTGACAAGAAGCCATAATAAAAGAAAGGCTATTTTAAAAATTCCTTCAAAAGAAAAGAAATAACAATAGGAATGAAACCATTTGAAAAAAGTGGACAGTAATTGCAACAAAAACAACAACAAAAATACCATTCAAGCTAAAACTGTTGTTGCAGTCATAGAAGCATAAAAGCAGGAAAGACACGGAAAAGTAGGAAAAGTAGGAAATACACAAAAATAACATATCTTACATTAATATCACATGAAACAAGAGCCAAACTATGTGCTGAGAGTAATGTCTGGTCTACTTAAACACCCCTCCCTAAGAAGAGTTATTTGCCTGGCTGTAGCAAACAGCTGTCTACTGAATTAGCATTTTAAGAGTAATCTCTTTTTCCTAAAATTCACCATTATAAGTTTCTTCTTGAAGTTATTTCAAGAAGGCCTTATTTCCCTATGAAAATTCACATATGATCTGAAAGAGGTAAAATATTATCATATAGTACATTCTACAATTATTGGCCTTGACTCAAAAACTACTTATTAAGTACATATTGTAAGGTAAGCATTATACTAAATTCCAGAGACAATATATATGAATAAATGAGAGAGAACTCAAGCAAGTAGAAGACAGATGTTACAGTTTTTATTATCTAATTTCAGAAGTGACATTCATGGGCTTTGTGAATCTAGGGGGAAATTTTATTCCCCATTTCACTATGTTCTTTTACTGAAACCTCTTTGTAAGTCTCTCTCACTATACTTATATTTAATAATTTCAACAATGTTGGACTCCCCCATTAAACTCTAAGTACCAATAAAACACAAAGTTGGTTTTCACTTATAATGCCTGGGATATAGAAGCAGATTTTAAAATATTTTATTGAATAAACAAATTAGAATATTCTGATAATCTGAAGAGGGGTGTCTGTGTGTATTTGTTTGGGGCAGGGGAGAGAAAGGGAAGGGAAGGGAGGGAATAAAGAAAAATCTACATGTAATTATAAAAATTTAAAAAAGCTGAACACAGACTGCCAGAAGAGGTGATGTTAAGATTCCTAATTCTTCAGTTTCTATCTACCAAGTCCAAATTTCCAAAAGAGATGGCAAAAGATATTCTAAATGGATAGGTATTCTGTGTCCTTGAATTTAGTTCTCTTGGTGAACTAAATCAGACAATATAGATGAAATGCTGGGGGCTCTTTTTATCTATTTTATTTACATTTTAAACAAGTGCTTGGACACATGCTTCTCACTGTTTCCCTCTGGAGAATACCATGGTTTCTTGGAGTCCCCAAACTTCCAGAAACACCTTCACTAGGTCCATGGCTCCACACTCAAAGACCAAATGAATGAAAAAGTTTAACCTCCTCCAATGTCTGTAGTTTTCTAAGATATTTACCTCTTCCTCCAGAATTCTCTTCCTCTATTCATAAAAATGAGAGAGATAGGAGTGGATATTTGCCACCCTCTCAGCCTCAGATAATCACGTCCCAACATTCCAACTCAAATTCTCCATGTCATTTAGGTATTGCCACATTGGCTCCTTAGCTTTTCACCTGTCCACTCACACATCCAACTCAGCATTACTTCATCCTCTCTATGCGAGCTAGGTGCTAGGCATGCAGAGGTAAACAAAATAGATGTGATCAGTGCTGTCATGGAGCATGGTATCTCTTGGGGAAAACTGATATCACTCGAATATAGTCACTAATAAATAGCTAGACCGGGAATATCAGAAAACATTTCTCCAGGGAGAACTGCTTCTGCTGTATCTCTTCAACTGTGAAGGACCTTTATACATGTCCTAGATGTCTCCCAGAACACAACTTGGAGGGTGGAAGAGGGAGAGAGGACTTGGGCAACAAGACTGTTTACCCACAATAAAAATCCACATTATATTATTAATTAAAGCTAAAATCAGTAGCAATTTAATTATGTAGAACCTATATGCTTTTTGACAAACTGTTGTCTTATAAAATCTGTAGTTTTGATCTGCCACTTAGTTTCATATTTAGTCCCTGTAATACATATAAAGAGAATTAAGAATTATTTTGAATGTTCTCTCTGATAAGTGGATGCTAATCCATAATATGGGGACGGACACAGGAAGAATGGAGAAACTTTGGTCAAAGAAGTGGGAGGGGGAGGGGCATGAGGACAGTAAAGATGGTGGAATAAGATGGACATCATAGCCCTAGCTTCATGTATGACTGCATACATGATGTGATTCTACATACAACCAGAGAAGTGAAAAGTTGTGCTCCATCTGTGTACAATGAATCAGAATGCATTCTGCTATCATGTATACCTAAGTAGAATAAATAAATAAATAAAATTTAAAAAATTTTAAAAATGATTATTTTCTATTTTCAAAAGAATTAAGACTATTAAAATTTTTGACATTGTTAATAATAGGAAATAGCTTAATATATTCATGATATGTTCAATGAACTAAAAGCTCTCAAAACAAAAAAAGTTTAATTTAAAATATTAAGAATGGTCAAAAGATATGAGTTTGACTCTTAAGTTTTTGCGCTTATAGATCTTTGAATTTATAGACACCAAGAAGCTATTTTGAACCTCAATGTTCTATATGCAAAAAAAAGAAAACGGACTACAAAGGGTTATTATGAATTTAAGTGGGTGAAAACATGTTTAATCAGGTAACTATGTGCACATGCTTCTAAATATAAGATATCATTGTCTCTGAAGTAAAACTATAATGGGAAAATGGAAAAAACAAAAAGCTGAGTATGAGCGATCATGGATCATGAAAGTACAATTAATCATGGTCATCAAACTTCAGATTTTTGTGGGAGATCATCTGGAGGACCTTAAGGCAGACAAGCAAATGTAAACCATGAAATCATTAGTTTTAGGTGCAGTCACTGTTACTTCAATTTGGAAACCTGCTAATTAGACCACAACTGTCTTGCCATTGGAATTAGTACTTCCTAGAGATAAAAAATAAATGTTATATTTAGTTCCACAAAAAAGTGCTCTGAATTATGATCTCCAAAATTTCAGAAAGATTTTATATCATATATTATAAGAATTGTGTTTGGTTCCAGGCTAGCTTTAATTGAGCTCTATATCTTAATAGGCAACTTTAAAAATGTCACTGGTAATCACCCCAAAATGTCATTGGCCTTAAGGTTTTGCTAAAGATATTGTCCAAGTTGTTGCCACTGCAGACCTTCAGCATTTTCATTACACCACCAGAGCATTCTTTTCAAACCTCTTGTATCAAGAGGCAACATCAGTGACTGGGAGAGTCAGTTTGACTAGGGTTCCACTGGGCAAGTTCTCATCATAAGAAGATGGGAAGGGAGTTGATGGCAAGCTTTTGGTAGCCCCACATAGCAACATCTGAAGAGGGCTTCTTTGGAAGAGTTGATCATAAAGTTTGATGCAGGGCTTCAGACAAGCATGACAACTCTGGGTGAGGAAATTTCCAGAAGATGGTATAGAAAATAAGCTGAAATTCACAATGAAATACGGTAAATGCCCTGTAATAATTGTGCAATGTGAGCACACAGTGTAGCCATGTGGTGAAGAACACAGCTCCTGGAGCAGTTCTACTTCTTGGGTGACAGTGTGGGGAGTTCCAGAAACCACTCCCCAGCAAAATAAACAAAGCTACCCGAACTAAACAAATAAACAATAACAAAATTTAAAGTCTCCAAAAATATTTGCAAATGACATATCTGATGAGGGACTTGTAGTTAGTATATGTAAAGAACCATTACAATTTGTTACGGTTTGGATGTCAGGTGTCTCCCAAAAGCTCATGTGTAAAACAATGCAAGAAAGTTCAGAAGAGAAATGATTGGGTTATGAAAGTCTTGACCCAATCAAGTGAATTGATCCCCTGATAGGATTAACCGAGTGGTAACTGAAGGTAGGTAAGGTATGGTTGGAGGAGGTGGGCATTGGGGACATGGCTTTGGGGTATTATTTTTTTGTATCTGGCAAGTGGAGTGTAGTCTTTCTGCTTTCAATCATCATGTAAACTGCTTCCCTCTCACACTCTCTTCTGCCACGATGGAACAGAGGTGGCTATCTATGGACTGAGAATTCTAAAACCGTGAGCCCTCAAATAAACTTTTCTCCTCTACAGTTGTTATGGTTGCGGGAAAAAAGCAGTTACAGCAGCAAAATAAAGCTGACTAAAACACAATTCAATGCAAAAAATGAAAACAAAACCAGTTAAAAATGAGTAAAGGATCTGAGCTGGGCACACACCTATAATCTCAGAGACTCAGGAAGCTGAGGTAGGGGGATTTCTAGTTTGAGGCCAACTAAGGCAACTTAATGAGATCCTGTCTCAAAATAAAGGGCTGGGGATGTATTTCAGTGGTAGAGTGTCCCTGGATTCAATCCCCAGTACTACAAAAAAATAAAAAGAAAAGAAAAAAGGGCAAAGAATGGGGACAGATTTCTAAAGAAGATAAATATTAAGCATGTAAAAAGATGCTCAACATCATTTGACATTATGGAAATGCAAACCAAAATTATGAGGAGTTACCACGTCAAACCTATTAGGATGCTTGTTACTCGAAAGAGCTATAACAAGTGTTGACAAGGATATAGAGAACTTAGAAGCCTTCATACGCTGCTGGTGGAAATGTAAAATGGTGCAGTTGCTTCAGAATGTAGTGGGGCAGTTCCTCAGTGGTTAAACATAGAGTTACTGTATGATCTATCAACTCCACTCTAAATGGAGTCTTAAGAAAATGAAAACATATTTCCATACAAAAACTATCACAAATGTTCAGAGCAGCATTATTGATAAAAGCTCAAAGTGGAAACATCCCAAATGTCTACCAACTGATAAACAGATAAATAAAATGTGGTTTACCCAAAAATGGAATTTTATTTGGCAAAAAAAAAAAAATTGAAAGTACACATTGGTAATGTGGGACAACATGGATGAACATTTAAAATGTGCTCAGTCACAATGAACTACATATTATATGATTTTTTATATGAAATGTGCAGACTAGATCAATTTATAGGGAAGGAAATTAGTGATCACTTAGAGCTGGTAGAGATTAGGTAATTGAGATATGGCAGCTAGTGGAACAGGATTTCTTGGAGTGGGGGATAATGTTTTAAAATGGATTTCACATATCTGTGAATGTACTCAAGCTATTGAAGTATACAATGTGAATAGTGGGTTGTATGATGTATGAATTATATCTGAATAAAACTGTTTTTCAAACAAACAGAACTGAGACTCTGAAAACCATACCACCTATGTTTAAATGCCCAGATCTCCTACCTGTGAACATAGGTCAAGTATCTTAAACATTCTATGATTCTGTTTCTTTATTTGTAAAATGGAGAAAATGATATTACCAACCTTATAGAGCTGTTATGAAAATTATAGGAACATGCAGAAGACAAAAAGATTTCCAGCACAACCTGACACACCAGAAGTACTGTGTATTAGTTCTTGTGCACAAGGCAGGACATAAAAGAAGCATTTAAGACATGTAGATGTATGTGTGGCAGCGGTCAAAGCTTCAAGGATGACACCTAAATTAGTTTTGAAAGATGAGCAGTGATTTTTAAGACAGATAAAAGAGGAGTGACATTCCACCATATGAAAAGCATATACAAAATCATACAGATATGGTATTCTATCAAGAATTTAAAGTAAATTGGAATATTACTTGAAGTAAATTGAAATACAGAAAACTTCAGCATTCTGTGTGTAAGGTATTTATTCTCTTTTAAGAGCTTCTTTAAAGATGACTCAATAAGAAATTTGTGAATATCAAGTTACCATAGCTTAGTATAAATAATATTTATAAACAAGTTAAAAATGCCATTGTTGGCCAGGAGAAAGCATGGGTAGTTGAAGAACCGGTGGGAAGTGGGCTTGGGCTGCCCCTTCTGGGGAAGTGAAGTAATCACGGTGTGAAATGAGGGGAGACAACCTTGGGTAGATACAGAGTGAAAGTGGGAGTTCACGGTCTAGGACAGGAGGAAGATGTCAGCAACAAGGAGATTCCAGGAGAATGAGAGAGTAGGAGTTCCTTCAGAGTACAGAGGGCGCCTCCCACCCTCCCAGTGAATGCCAAGTTTTGCACTTCTTGCAGTAGGCACCAGACCTTGCCTTCAGAAAACAAAATTGAGATAAGGGTTGGGTCGATCCTCAGCTTCAGGGAGCAGAGTCTGTGCTGTTGATGTATTTCTTCCTTACCCATTGGTGGTACAGAATCTCATCTTCAGATACTTGCAAAAGAGATCGGATTCAAGTGTGGTTCTATGAGCAAGTGGATATGCAGATAGAGGGCTGTGTTATTGGTTTTGATGAATACATGAACCTTGTATTAGATGATGCAGAAGAGATTCATTCTAAAACAAAGTCAAGAACACAACTGGGTCAGATTCTGCTAAAAGGAGATAATATTACTCTGCTACAGAGTGTCTCGGACTAGAAGTGATCAATGAAGTGAGAAATTACAGAGAAGGCTACTTTTTTTTTTTTTTTAGGTGTCCTTTGCTGGGGATATAGTTCTAAAATATTTGTTCACATTGTTTTGATGACCCTTATGTTATTACCAGATGAAAATAAATGCTGTGGGACTCTTTTTATTAAAAAAAATACCATTGTTACAATTCTGTTCTAGCTTCAAATTTAGGTAAAATGATGCTCATTTCTATTGTTAAAAGAGTGTAATCAGTAGAGACAGATCTATATTATATACACATTTTATTCTGTCTCTTCTGCTGATTATACCTATCTTATGTGAAAGAGAAGGGGAAAATGTGATTTTATAAACAGACACTTGAGGGAAAATGGCCTATGTAAGCGATGTAATTTATAGCAATACTGGAATATGTGCTCACTTCAATGCTGACTAAATAAAATCATCCTAAGAATTGGTGCATGACAATGGCTTGACAATTTCCCATTCTGTTGTATCACACCAATTCTTAAGATGATAGCCATCATGCTGACATGTGTTAGTATTGCTATTGCACATGCAATAACTGTGTGTGACCCAACTTTTTCACTCTTGGAAGCGTAAACCTGATTTCTTACACTAAACAACGAATAAATATTTCAGAGATATATTATATACTTTGCTCCTGAAAAATAGATTTATTACTTGTCTCAGGAAGTTTAGAAGGAGATTGACAGAGTCATTTGCAATTTCAAAAATGTAAAAACAATAGGCATATTGACTTCCATAACTTCTGCAATATTCTAGCCAGTTGCCTGAACTGATTATATCTTACTTTCACAACTGCAATGTGCCATTTCATCTGAAAGAAAGCCAAATACTAAGGTGACCTTGAAATTTTAAGTTATCTTTTTGGCAATGCAATGGTTTAAACATAGTCATAACAATACAACACCAGCTCTACATAAAATTCCTCAGAAACAAACATGAGTATAAATTTTAAAAACTGGAGAGATACTGCTGAGATAGATTTTAATTTTTAGTGTTACAAAGGAATGTATTAAGGAATTAGTAGCTATTAAATCTTAGAGATAACTTTGCCAGCTAACTTACTAATAAATCTTATTCTTGGTATGTTATTATTTATAATCCCAATAATTACTGTCAGATATGGACACTGACAAACTCCAAAATAGTGTAGCCTGAGAAGAGGGAGTGAGGAAGAAGGCAATACACTGATAACATTGATCCTTTCCCAATATGTTCTTTCCCAGTGATAGGACAATCCCTAGAAAGGAAGTAAACATCGTCCAGTGACAAGACAATCCCTGGGAAGGAGATATCTATCAAGCTGAGAATGGCAGTCTCCGGGAGGGAGCCAAAGCATTGATCCTTCCACAATAAATCCTTTCCCAGTGACACTACACTGGGACCCTGAAGCGAAAGAGATAACTGAACGCTGACCCCAGACTCTCTACTCTTCCCCAAGTAAAAATATTGCCCAGTAAAAACAAATTTCAAATTCTCACAAACCTGTTTCCTGAGTAGCCAAATTAACAACACTGTCAATAATTAAGTCACCTCTCAGTGTAACATATATAAGCACAGACTCCCTCTTTAGCCAGTGGCTCATTTTCCTTGAAGAAAGTGAGTCCACCAGAGGCAAGACTCCACCACTGAATAAAAGCTCTGCTGATCTGTAAAGTTTGCACCAGGCTCAGTCCTTTTGTGCTAACAATTAATTACTCCATCTTTTTGCTGCTAGCAATTTCTACAATGGAGGCACAGAGACAGAGATCCAAAACAGCTTGTTAGCCTCATTGAATTGAGAAACAAAGAGATCAGAGTGTCAGAATGCTGAGGTGGTTGGTAGTTTTGGAAACACATTTTAGAAAAAGGCTATTATGGGGTGAAAGGAATTCCTTTCACCTTCTGAAGGTTCAATATTTAATCTATGAAATAAACAGAAAAAGACAGATTAACAAGAGAAAAGACATGTAAATTCACTAATTGCATGCACCTGGGAACCATATAAAATATGGTACTCAAATAAGAACCAGTTAGTTTAAGTTTAAATAGCATTGAGCTACTGAGAAAAATGGGGGTTGGGGATTCTGGAGGGAGGTACCAGCAGCTTATGGGAAGCTGAAGGAAGGATGGGGCAGGGTAGGCTGTGCCAGAGGCTCTGGGTGGGTGACTTAATTTCCTTTCCTTTCTCTGGTGGATGAGGTATCAGGAGAGAGTTCATGACAATTGTATTCCTTCTTTTCCCTCATGAGGGAACTTCAGAGAAAATCCCTCCCTGCACTTTGAAGGGAAAGAGGAACAAGACCAGGGATATATCAGAGAGAAGGTCAGAAAGACCTTGATTCTACTTTAGTTCAAAGCCCTCGGTATGCCAAAGTGCCATACTTTGAGCCCTGACACTACACAAGAAAATATTTTCAGAAATTTGCATAGAAGTTTTCTTGAGTCTTGGCTGAGTACAAAGGCATCTTATATGTAAAGAGAAATTTTAGAAGGCTGAAGAAAGAACAAGAAGAAAGTAGATGATTCCCAGAGCTCACACATGTAGAGACTTGTTAAGAAAAAGTTCATATGGGAGGATCTTACTGCACCAAGACTTGAAAGGAATACATGAAAAGTATATATTTACCCCTGAGTTGTATAATAATTAGCAGATATTACATGAGCAAACATATGAAGTAGGATACTCCCATACACCTTGCTTTTTCAGTGTTTCAAATGTTGCGCTAACTTCTCAAAAGACCTGGCATTCTGTCAGGAAGACACAAATTAATCTAACTTGTCTGAGCTCCAAGGACATGTTGTCATTGCTCTTCTATAGTTGACATAAACTAGCATTCGATAACAAGATAAAAAAAAAAAGTCACAGAAAATTTTCTTTGTTTATATCAATGTACAATAATAATTCTGCTTTAAAGGAAATAAGAAATAGTTTAACCTGAGCCAAATGTGAGTGAACATGTCCCTAGAACACAGGTTTAAATTACTCTGAATGATGTGCCCTGAAATGGAAGATATTATGTGAATGTTTATAGCCAAAGAACAAAAAAGGTCATAAATCAATGCATTTAACAAATACATGGGTGGGGGCATTAGGTAGGTGGCTTCATCAAAGCAGGAAAATCTCTTATACAGGTTTCAGATGTTATTTTACGGCATTCTTAGCTTTAGTGTTGGTAAAGGCTAATGATATGCTAAGCTTAATAAATTCTGTAAAGTTTCTATGAGAGTGTTAGGTCAGATAGAAAGATTAAAGGTAAATTATCATTTTTCTAAAGCTCCTATGATAGCCCAAGAAATTTTGGCTCTAAACGTTAAATATTCCATCTCTCCACAATCATGATCTTATACTTAGCCAAGGTCAAAACAGTCTGTCTGTAGTCTTTACTATATATGTGACTTCTTTGGAGACTCTCAGTTTCACATTTACATCTTAGAAATCTTCCCAATCAGTAGGGAAAATAACCTTAAAATTATTATGTAATAATTAGATTTCAGCTTGCAAAAGGAAATTAATTTTGATACAACCTTGTATTCTTTTCCAGTCCCTCCTGAAAGGCCAGTCTTAGCTGACAGCCTTACCAGTGAGAACACTAATCCCCAAGTAGAACTTAGATCCTTTCAAGGGCACAGTAACAGTTTTGAGCAATAGAGGATCACTAATCAAATCACTGTCCATTGCACTAAATAGTGCTCTAGAGTGGTCTGAAATGAGAAAAGATACCTGCAAAAAGCATTCAATCTGGGAATAGTTTACTCATCTGTCAGCGTCTACTATTAAAATGCAGCCCCCTCTGGGGAGGTCGGAGGCAGTCAAGGGGAGAACAACCATACTGCACCGAGGTCCCAGAAATGGAAAAGTTGGTCAAGGAAAGGAAGGCAAATGCACACTTTTTCAGTATACATCCCTTGGGTTTTTTAATGATCAGTTGAAATACAAAGAGGTTTAGGTTTTAATTTGCTCTTTCACAGTACCTCCATGTAAACTGCCAAGTAATTATTTTAACCTGGAATAGAAAGAAGTTCTTTATGCTTGTACTAAATTTGTGATTCTAGCATGTTTTGAATCTTTTGTCAAAGAATTTCAAGTTCTCTAGGTGATGACAGCCTGAACAAATAATCCTTACATATTTAAAAAAGTTTTTAGTTTTTCTTTTAGATGTTTGAAATTTTTTTCTTTTTTCTATTTTTTATTCTTAAATATTGCTGGTGACATGATTTTTGAATTGGGAAAATGAAATTTCAGACTATATTTTTTTCCCACAGATTCTCATAGAGTAATGTACTCTGCAGTTCAATTAAAAATAACAACCTGACCAGAGAAATGGAAAAACTGAGCTCTGTTTATGTACTATGACTTGAAACACATTTAAATAAAATAATTAAATTAAAAAAATAAATAAAATGCTTCAAACATCAAAAAAAAAAAAAATAACAACCTGCTATGTTGCTCTGAGGCAAATGTAACCTCTAAGACCATGGTCAGTAGAGCACTCAAGAAAATGAAGTAATGAGGCTGAATGATTTGAAGTCCATGGGGGAATAAAGAAGCAAATGATTAGCATTTGAAAGCAGTCTTTTACATTCCTAAAAGTCAAGGAGAATAAAATAGTGATCACCTGTAAAGAACAAAGGGTTTGAAAAACATCTCACCTTTGTTTTATGAATCCTTTTAAATTTTTAAAAATGACCTTGGTCATCAGCCCCAAGGTCTAGGATGCATCTCAAAACATATGTTACATTTGGAGACATTTCTAAAGTATGTTCTGGGGAATACAAGAATGAATAGGACTGTTTTTAATTACTCCTAAATGACATTTGCTCCATCCAATGAAGGATTTAATAGGTGGGGTAAGTGTTAGGACAGGTTTTAGGCCAAGTATTCCAATTTATTATGCAATAAAATAGTAATGGAAAAAACCCATACATCTTTATATTTTCAAGTGAATTATAAGAACTTCCTTATAATTAATTTGATGCTGTATTCCATATTCCTTCTGATAGAAGCTGGCACAGAGGTCATTTTTATGTACCTTGTCATTAATTTTAATAACACTGCTAGTAATAATCCTCTGTATGTTTTCATTTTGTGCAAGACAGAATATTGCTTTTGTAGTTTTAAGTTCAGATTTCTCCACATATTTTTTTTTTGTAAATCCCTACAGATTTGTTTCTTGCTTTTAAATATCAGCACCTTCCTGCTTTCCACTCTTCTGTTTCTGCCCTCTATGCAGGAGATCATTTCTTTCAAGTTTCCTACTGTGCTTCATAATAGAATCAAAAGAAAAAGGTACATCCTTCAGAAAGTATTCAGCTCACTGGAAATAGAAAGCCTGCAACTTTATTCTTAAAACCTTAGATCTGCCACACCAGTGGCTGAAATAGTGAGAGTAGTTTCCACAAAGGGTGTAGAGTTAGGTTAGGGAAATATTTTGCACCTTGTTCTCTCCAGAGCTACTTTTAGGGAACAGACTATCTTTGTTCAAGAAAATGACTGTATGCTATTGGGAGAAAAACTTTTTCTCTACCCACAGAGGGTGCAATGTATGGGGCCTGTGAATTAACTGGCAATAGATTCACAGGGAAAAAAAAAAAAGACGTGGAAGTCACTCAGTAATGAGTAACTTGCAGAATACTCAGAGGTAAAATTTATACTGCAGTTTAACGAAAAGAGATGGATATGGTTAGGTCCTCAGTTTGTAGCCTGTCTCGTTCTTGGAGTTAGCAGAAAATGCTCTTGGAGGAAAATTTATGGCGGCTGTATTTTCAGGCAGGTGTGCTTTAGTCAGATAAGGGAAATTCAGATAAGATTTCAAATGTTTTTACTTTAAATTAATCTTTATGCCAGAACTGCATATGAAAATTGCAGTGTAGCTTGAAAGGAGAAGAAAGTGTAAATACCTTTATATTACAAATGAAAAAAAATTTGAGTTACAGAGTAGGGGGAAAGAGAGAGAGAGAGAAAGAGAGAGAGAGAGAGAGAGACCATGTGTTTAAAAAAAGTTCTTCCTCTCTTATCACCAAGTAGTTTCTGTCCCCTCCCCAAATATACACATCCATACCCATATGCTGATGAAGGAATTCTAAGTTAATGGCTCAGAATACACTTTAACATCAGAAATTATCAGATTCAAATTTCAGTTTTTCTTGCTAGCTTTGTGACTCAAGCACAGTATTTCTCTACTCTACCCTCAAGTTTCAGTCCTCTCATTTATAACATAACAGTGCAAAAGAGTTCTAGGAGCTCAATGAAGTAATGCATCCAAGAGCAAATTATGAGATACATGAAGTAAAGCATTTGTTTTTTGTTATTTGCTTTATCCTTCAGCCCAAATATAGATTCAAGGTTTAATTTTTAAAACTTCTTTCATCAAAAATCCTTTACTATTTCTTTTCTCATGCACATGTCCTAGACTCTTCAATTCTGTTATCAGAGTCCTAGACCAGAAACCTGATTCTGGGAGTCCCCCAGATCAGGTCTGGCCCCTGACCAAATGGTGAAAAGCAGGAAGGGAGGTTTAATTCAGGAAGCTGTACCAGGAAGACAAGGGTACTTATGTCCTCAGCCCTTAGTCTAAGGGGCTGATACAGACTGGAGGTTTTATAGAAAGGACTATGAGGCCCAAGCTTGGGTGTGTGCATAGCTGGAGGACTTGCACAGCTGGCGAAGCAGGTAAGCTTGGTCATGCATGATCTGATCCATCGTCTCAAGATTGGTCAGGTGAGGACTTGTCAGCAATAAGAAAGCTGCTGTTGCCTAGGCGGGTACTTTCCATTCATCATAAGATGTTTATTGATTAGACTTGTTATTCCTGGAATCCAAGGTGACTCAGAGCAAAGGAGAAAGATGAAAAATGGAAGCAGAGATGGCAAGTTTTTTATAGTGCTCTGAGTTACTTATTGGATATTTACAGGCCCAAGTGAAAAATTTAAGTCCTTGTTACAAAACCACCGAAACTTGGCTTCTATTTTCAATTCTCCAAAGAAACTGCTTTACAAAAGTCTTCAAGTTCTATTGGACAACTGAAATGGATGCTTTCAGAACTTATCAGTTGGGCCTCCCATCTCAATTGGAATCCATTAATAATTTCCTCCTTGAAACCCTATCCTTATTTGCATCTTCCAAGAAGGTCTCCCCCTGATTCTCTTCTACCTCTCTATTCCTTCTGCCTCCTTCATTGGAATCTCTTCTTCCAGAGTTCTGTTTCTGGCTCTTATTAGTCTTTACTCCTGAATGACTTTATCTACTTTCTTGAAAACTATACATATTTTATTTTCAACCCTGACTTCTCCCTCATGTTTCAGACTCTCTTTTTTGTAGGAATTATCGAAAAAAGTATTCTACCTTAAATGACAAAAACTCAAATAATGTGGAAAACAAAAATTAACAAATTATCCATAATTTCTCCAACTAAAATTACTATTATTTCAGTATATGTCACTCACTAGCTAAACTGTTTTCTTATCTCCAAAAATGAAGATAATTATGGTCCCAAATTTATAAGATTATTAGACATAAATATACTAAAAGTATTTTGAAAGTTCCCAGCACATATTAAGTCCTTTTTATATCAGTCCAGTCAATTTGATAAGCTATTATTATTACTGATGTTATTTTCAAGTGTTAAACATTCTGTGGGTAGTCTGTACATTTTTTTCCCACTTAGTTATATACACATGAATACTTTTAAGGAAACTAGATACCGCTTGTGTAAGAAACTTGAGCAACAGTTCTTTTTAGCTATGTAATGAATATTTATTAGAGTTGCTTCAAACATCCATTTATTTATCAAGGACTGTGTATAATTTCCAGCATTCTAACTGAAACTTAACATTTTTATTTTTCATTCACTGAACTCTTTTGGAATACAAATGAAAGGATTTCTCTATAAGATGAAGGGAAATAAAACGTGAACTTAAAAATACTTTTGGTTTAAGAAAAAAATAACCTGTAGCTCAACTCTTAACATAACTATAATCAGGCATTAGAAATCCTTAGGTTGATGACTTAATATGCTATAATCTGTCATACAGATAGACTTTTCTAAAAATGCAATCCTTTATTGTTGGGCACTTAGGTTATTTTCAACTTTTTCTTAAGATACTTGTGCTGATTTATGATTATTTTGTTAGATACAAAATTGCCAGATGAAATAATATGAACATTTTAAAGGCATTTGCTTTTTTACTGTGAATTTGTTTTCTGGAAAAGTTTTACCTATTTTAATTCATGTCAGTGGTGTATAAAAATGCCTACTTGTGCTGATAAACATTATCATTCTTTTTCTTCCTTGTCAATCTGATAAGCAATAAATAAAATTGTTCTTCTTATTCTAATTTGTATTTTTCAAAGGTATTTTAGGAGAAAAAAATTGAATAATTTACCTTCAATGTTTGCTATTGAAATTTATCTTTTAAAATTTAAGCTTCAAAGATTCTGATAATTTTAATTATTATTGTTTCATCTAATAAATATTATTCCTTTTCTAAATGATTATGAGTCATGTTTATGCAAGGATTTAAAAAGAAAGTATACATTTTCATGCTTCCTTCTATTAACTTTGAATATGTATTGATTTTTTATGTGGTGCTGCAAGACTTCAAAAATACTGTTTGATTCTATATTTAACACTCACCTTGAAGACTTTATTGATTAAAAAATTTAGTTTCTATAATGGAATTATCATTACATATACTCCAAATAAAAACCATTCAAGGACAGCCTCAGAATCCATCCTCTTCTGATGAGTCAGTGAGCCCTCCACTATGACTATCTAGGAAGTACGGAATAGCATAGCACCACTTCTCCTTAAGTACTTACAATACCACATCCAAAGTCAGAAAAGCTTTTTTTTTTTTGGCAGCTCTGCTCCAAAAAATACTTCAGAGTCTGATTCCATCTCATCAAATCCATTACAAACAAGTCATTATCACCTTATTCCAGATTTATTGCCAAAGACTCCTAATTGATCCTTTGCCACTTCCAGTCTCTTGTCAATACTAACTCTCAATTGTCTATAAAACTTAAAACTTATCAGGCTATGTGCCTCCTATGCTCAAAGCTCATCTGGCTTCCTTTCTCAATGGCCTCCCTTCTCAGCTGAAGTTACAACTAAAATCATCATAATGGTCTAAGGACCCTCTACAAGCTCTGCCCAACCAAAACCCATCACCTACTCTGACCCTAACTCCCTTAGTTCCAGCCATAGGATTATCTTTTCTCTCTCTTGGGTTTGTCACTGAGACTCTTGGCTGAGACTCTTGCATTTGTACCTCCTCTGCCCTCTGTCTAGAGGGCTGTGTTTACAGATGCTCTTCCTAGTTGAAGGTACAGCCCTTTCTCATATATTCCTTGTTCTCCTTATTTGTTTAATCTTCCTTCACAGCTCTAACAACCAAGTGAAGTAACATGTGTGTATGTATGTACCTCATATAAAATATATACAAAGCTTATTTGGTTTGGTGTCTGTCACTCCCACTAGAAGGTATGTCTGGGATAGACATGCTTGCTCATTGTCCTGTTCATGACTACATTACTGTGTGCTGGCAGTAACACTTTTTTTTTAATCTTTTTAGTTATACACGGCAGTAGAGTGTATTTTGACGTATCATACACACATGGAGCATAACTTCCCATTCTTTTGGTTTTACATGATATGGAGTTACAATGGTCATGTATTCACATATGAACATAGGAAAATTATGTCCAATTCATTTTACTATCTTTCCATTCCCATTTGCCCTCCATTTCCCCCATTTCCCCTGGTGCAATTTGATGAACCTCCACTTCTCTCTCCCCTCTGCCTATTGTGAGTCAGCATCTGCATGTTAGAGAGAACATTCAGCCTTTGGTTTTGGGGGATTGGTTTATTTCACTTAGCATGTTAGTCTTGAGTTCCATCCATTTATCAGCAAATGCCACAATTTCATTCTTATTTATGACTGAGTAATATTCCATTATGTATAAGTACCACATTTTCTTTATCCTTTCATCTGTTGAAGGGCATCTAGGTTGGCTCCACAGCTTAGCTATTGTGAATTGAGCTACTATGAACATTGATGTGGCTGCATCACTATAGTATGCTGATTTTAAGTCCTTTGGGTATATGTCAAGGAGTAGGATAACTGGGTCAAATGGTGTTTCCATTTCAAGTTTTCTAAGGAATCTCCATACTGCTTTCCATAGTGGTTACACCAATTTGCAATCCCACCAGCAATGTATGAATGTGCTTTTCTCCCACATCCTCACCAACATTTATTGTTATTATATTCTTGATAATTGCCATTCTGACTGAAGTGAGATGGGTCTCAGTGTAATTTTAATTTGCATTTCTCTAATTGCTAGTGATATTGAACATCTTTTCATATATTTGTTGGCCATTCATATTTCTTCTGTGAAGTGTCTGTTCAGTTCCTTTACCCATTTATTGATTTGGTTATTTGTATTTTGGTGTTAAATTTTTTGAGTTCTCTATATATACTGGAGATTAATGCTCTATCTGAGGTGCAGATGGCAAAGATTTTCTCCCATTCTATAGGCTTAATGTTCTTGATTCTTTCCTTTGCTGTGAAGAAGCTTATTAGTTTAATAAAATCCCATTTATTGATTCTTGATTTTACTTCTTGTTCATTAGGAGTCTTGTTGAGGAATTCCATTCCTAAGCCAAAATGAAGTCAAATGTTGCCAAGCTATTCATTTATTTATCTCATAGACATCTGACATCACTTCTTACAGCCCATCACTTCTTACTTCTTACACTTCATACACTATGTTGTATCTCAAAATGAGTTCTTGATAGTTTTCCTTGAGATAACTGTACTCGCAAAGTAAACTGTTAAACTAACCTTTAACAAATATTTATGGAACAGAATCAACTCTTGTATGTAGGTATTCACTTTTAAGATTCAATTAAGTGTTATATTTAGTAATATATGAAAATTCTGACCAAACCAAAAATATTATCCAGCACTTACATTCAAAAAGCAATCTTAGAATCTTGTATTTCTCAGTTTATAAATGGTAGTCATTTTAGTCTTATAAAATGTATTTTCAAATGTATGTTAAAGAAAACCATGGGTCAAAATGTATTCTACTGTCATGTGTAACTAAAAAGAACAAATAAAAAATTTTAAAAAAGAAAGCCAATAAATGAGAACTAATTAATTTAAGAATTTTTTGGCTTCCTATATTCTTTTTTATTATTATTATTGTATTTAAATGTGTTTCAAGTCATAGTACATATACAGAGCTCAATTTTTTCATTTCTCTGGTTGCAAACCAGATAGAGTCACACCATTTGTGTCTTCATACATGCATCAAAGGTAGTGATGACAATCTCAATCAACCATCATTACTATACCCATTCCCCTTTCCCTCCCCCCATCTCCCCCCTGCTGCATCCAGAGTTCCTCCATTTCTCTTATGTTCCCCATTCCCACCCCCCTTATGTATCAGCATCCACTAATCAGAGAGAACATTCGGCATTTGGTTTTTTGGGATTGGCTTACTTCACTAAGCATAATGTTCTCTAGTTCCATCCATTTGCCTGCAAATGCCATAATTTTATTTTCTTTTATTGCTGAATAATATTCAATTGTGTATATGTACCACAGTTTCTTTATCAATTCATCTATTGAAGGGCATCTGGGTTGCTTCCATAGTTTTGCAATTGTGAATTGTGCTGCTATAAACATTGAGGTGACTGCTTTATTGTAGTGTGCTGTTTTTAAATCTTTAGGGTATAGGCCAAGGAGAGGGATAGCTGGGTCGAATGGTAGTTCTATTCCAAGTTTTTTAAGAATCTCCAAACTATTTTCCAGATTGGTTGCACCAATTTGCAGTCCCACCAGCAATGTTTGAGTGTATCTTTTTCACCGCATCCTCACCAGCACTTACTGTTGCTGGTATTTTGGATAGCTGCCATTCTAACCAGTGTGAGATGATATCTGAGAGTAGTTTTGATTTGCATTTCTCTAATGGCTAGAGATGTTGAACATTTCTTCATATATTTGTTTATTGATTGTATATCTTCTTTGGAGAGGTTTCTATTCAGCTCTTTAGCCCATTTATTGATTGGGTTGTTTGTTTTTTTTGGTGTTAAGTTTTTTGAGTTCTTTATATATCCTGGAGATCAGTGCTCTATCTGATGTGCGTGTGGCAAAAATTTGCTCCCAGAATGTAGGCTCTCTCTTCACCTCATTGATAGTTTCTTTTGCTGAGAAGAAGCTTTTTAGTTTAAGTCCATCCCATTTATTGATTCTTGCTTTTATTTCTTGTGCTATAGGAGTCTTGTTGAGGAATTCAGGGCCTAATCCCACGTAATAAAGATTTAGACCTACTTTCTCCTCAATTAGACGCAGGGTCTCTGGTCTAATTCCTAGGTCTTTGATCCACTTTGAGTTGAGTTTTGTGCATGGTGAGAGATAGGGGTTTAGTTTCATTTTATTGCAAATTGATTTCCAGTTTTCCCAGCACCATTTGTTGAAAAGGCTGTCTTTTCTTCAATGAATGTTTTTGGCACCTTTGTCTAGTATGAGATATTTGTATTTATGTGCATTACTCTCTGTGTCTTCTATTCTGTACCATTGGTCTACATGTCTATTTTGGTGCCAGTACCATGCCATTTTTGTTACTGTTGCTTTGTAGTAAAGTTTAAGGTCTGGTATTGTGATGCCTTCTGCTTCACTCTTCTTGCTCAGGATTGCTTTGGCTATTCTGGGTCTCTTATTTTTCCAAATGAATTTCATGATTGCCTTTTCCATTTCTATAAGAAAGGACTTTGGGATTTTAATTGGGATTGCCCTGAATTTGTATAGCACTTTGGGTCGTATGGCCATTTTAATAATATTGATTCTGCCTATCCAGGAACATGGGAGGTCTTTCCATCTTCTAAGATCTTCTTCAATTTCTTTCTTAAGTGTCTTGTAATTTTCGTTGTAGAGGTCTTTCACCACTCTTGTTAGATTGATTCCCAAGTATTGTATTTTTTTGGAGGCTATTGTGAATGGAGTAGTTTTTCTAATTTCTCTTTCTCTAGAGGACTCATTGCTGATGTATAGAAATGCATTTGATTTATGGGTATTTATTTTATATCCTGCAACTTTGCTGAATTCATTTGTCAGTTCTAGAAGTTTTCTGGTGGAACTTTTTGGATCCTCTAAGTATAGAATCATGTTGTCTGCAAATAATTATAGTTTGAGTTCTTCTTTCCCTATTCGTATCCCTTTAATTTCCTTTGTCTGTCTGATTGCTTGGGCTAGAGTTTGAAGGACTGTATTGAATAAGAGTGGTGAGAGAGGGCATCCCTGTCTTGTTCCAGTTTTTAGGGAATCCTTCCAATTTATCTCCATTTAGGATGATGTTGGCCTTAGGCCTAGCATATATTGCTTTAACAATGTTGAGGTATGTTCCTACTATCCCTAGTTTCTCTAGTGTTTTGAACATGAAAGGGTGCTGTATTTTGTCAAATGCTTTCTCTGCATCAATTGATAGAATCATCTGATTCTTGTCTTTAAGTCTATTGATGTGATGGATCATGTGTATTGTTTTCCGTATGTTGAACCAGCCTTGCATCCCTGGTATGAACCCCGCTTGATCATGGTGTACTATTTTTTTAATGTGCTTTTGTATGTGATTTGCCAGAATTATATTGAGAATTTTTGCATCTATATTCATCAGGGATATTGGTCTGAAATTTTCCTTTTTTGATGTGTCTCTGTTCGGTTTTTTGAATCAAGGTGATACTAGCCTCATAGAATGAGTTTGGAACGGTTCCTTCCCTTTCTATGTGATGGAATAATTTGAGGAGTATTGGTTCTTTCCCTTTCTATTTGTGGAATAATTTGAGGAGTAATTTAAAGTTAGTTCTTCTTTGTAGGTCTTGTAGAACTCGGCTGAGAATCCATCTGGTTCAGGGCTTTTCTTGGTTGGAAGGCTCTTGATGGCCTCTTCTATTTCCTTGCATGTAATTGATCTGTTTAAGTCACAAATGTCCTCCTGGTTCAGTTTGGGTAGGTCATATGTGTCTAGGAATTTGTTGGTGTCTTCAGGATTTTCTATTTTACTGGAATATAAGTTTTCAAAATAGTTTCTGATTATCCTCTGTATTTCATCAGGGTCTGTCGTGATGTTTCCTTTTTCATCACAAATTTTGGTAATTTGGGTTTTCTCCCTCCTTCTTTATGTTAGGGTGGCTAAGGGTTTGTCAATTTTGTTTATTTTTTTGAAGAGCCAGCTTTTTGTTTTATCAATTTTTTGGATTGTTTCTTGAGTTTCAATTTCATTGATTTCAGCTCTAATTCTAATCATTTCCTGTATTCTACTCCTTTTGGTGTTGCTTTGTTCTTCTTTTTCTAGGGCTTTGAGTTGTAGTGTCAACTCATTGATTTGCTGATTTTTAGCTCTTTGAATATATGAGCTTAATGCAATGAACTTTCCTCTTAGCACTGCCTTCATAGTGTCCCAGAGATTTTGGTATGTTGTATCTGAGTTCTCATTTACTTCCAAGAATTTTTTAATCTCTTCCCTGATGTCTTCAGTTACCCATGCATTGTTCAATAGCAAATTATTGAGTCTCCAGGTGTTATAGTGGCTTCTTTTTTTAAAGATGTCATTAATTTCTAGTTTCAGTCCATTGTGGTCAGATAGAATTCAGGGTAGTATATCTATTATTTTGTATTTACTAAGACTCACTTTGTGGCATAGCATATGATCTATTTTGGAGAAGGAACCATGCGCTGCTGAGAAAAATATGTATTTGCTTGTTGAAGGATGGAATATTCTATATATATCTGTTAAGTCTAGATCATTGATTGTTCTATTAAGTCTTGTAGATTCCTTGTTTAGTTTTTGTTTGGAAGATCTGTCCAGTGGTGAGAGAGTTGTGTTAAAGTCACCCAATACTATTGTGTTGGGATCTATTTGGTTCTTGAATTTGAGAAGGGTTTGTTT